>LS990918.1:20427977-20590477 GCA_900464855.2 Musa schizocarpa
TCTTCTTGTATTGCAATGACCCATGAATCATTTTTCATGGCCTCGTCAATGCATTTAGGTTCAATTTGAGAGAGAAAAGCAACGTTGGCACAAAAATTTTTAAGAGAAAAATGAGTCTGAACCCCTTTCGATGTTTCTCCTATAATTAACTCCTTAGGATGAGCATCTACGTATTTACATTCCTTCGGTAAAGAAGGTTTGGAAGAAGATGCATCCAAATTATTATTTTGAGAAGGAGTTTCATTTAAATTCAAAGCATCAAAATCAGCATCAAAATCAACATCATCATCAAGTTCATTTTTCTTTACTTCGAAAATTTTATTAAAAATAACATGAATTGATTCTTTTTTAATCAAAGTACTTTTGTTAAAGATACGAAATGCTTTAGAAATAAAAGAATAGCCAAGAAAAATTCCTTCATCGGATTTTGCATCAAATTTACCTAAGGCATCTTTTTCATTCAAAATAAAACATTTATATCCGAAAATTTTAAAGTATGAAACGTTGGGTTTTTTATTGTTTCACAACTCATAAGGAGTCATGGAAAGTAGTGGTCTTACTAGAACCATATTCATAACATAGCATGTCGTATTTATGGCTTCGGCTCAAAAATATTTTGGTAGGCTATGTTCGTTTACCATGGTTCTTGTCATTTCTTGTATGTTTCTATTCTTTCTTTCTACTACTCTATTTTATTGAGAATTTCTTGGAGTAGAGAAGTTGTTAGAATTTCATGAGAATTTCTACAAAAACACATATATTTTATTAAGAGTTTCTATTCTTTCTTTCCATTAGATTCATAAAATTCTTGGAAATCACGGTTTTGAAATTCACCAACGTGATCACTTCGAATTGACGAAATCATAAAACCCTTTATATTTTGAACAAGTTTATAAAACTTAGAGAAATACCTAAAGCATTCACTTTTATATGCCAAAAAATGTCAATGTGTATCTACTATAATCATCCACGATAACAAATATGTATTTGCTACCTCCTAGGCTTGATGTAGTAATTGGTCCGAACAAGTCCATATGGATTAATTGCAAATATCTAGAGGTGCTTATTTAGTTCTTAGGTTTGAAGCTACCTTTTATTTGTTTTCCTAGTTGACATGCATCACACACATTATCTTTGATGAACTTGATATGAGGAATTCCTCTTACAAGTTCTTTAGATGAAATTTGAGAGATTAGTTTCATGCTAGCATAACCTAATCTCCTATACCAAAGCCAAGCATCGTCATTCAAAATCGAAAAACACATTTCATTACAAAGATCATTAATCTCAATAGTGTATACATTATTTTGTTTTAGGGCAATCATAGATATGTTTTTGTATTGTTTTTCAATAATACAAATATTAGATTCAAATCTAACGATATATCCTTTATCACATAATTGACTCAAAAGGTTGTGCTTTAAACCATCAACTAACAATACATCTTTAATAAGAAGGTTGGATTTGTTACTTATGGTTCCTTTATTAATGATTTTACCCTTGTTGTTGTCTCCGAATATGATATATCCTTCGTCTAGGCTAGTGAGCTTAGAGAAATGAGATGGATCTCCGGTCATATGCCTTGAGCATCCACTATTAATGTACCATCTCTTGCTCCTAGCTTGTGATAATATATTTTTCTAAAAAAGAGATGATTTTTTAAGTACCTATTTGACCTTGGGTACCTCAAAAATTGATCTACGTAGCTTATCATGTTGCATTGAGTCACTTGAGGTTCTTTTAGGAACCCAAATCAATCTACGTGGACTACATTTTTTAAGTGGACATTTATAGGCAATATGTCCGAGTTTGTAACAAAAGTTGTATTTGATGTGAGGTGAAATATGCAAGGTCGGGCCTTTAACAAAGATGGTTGGATTTTAGTGAGAGCTACTCAAATCTGATTTCACCTCTCCTATAAACGTGACCCTTATTGGCAAGGATCATATTCAAGGACTTGCTACCAACCTCAAACTTTTTCAAGATTTCCTTGAGTAGCAAGTTGTCCTTTCTAAGTATTTCTAGTTCATCACATTTCGTACATGAAGCTAAACTATCATTGTGCTCAACTTTTAAACTATCGAAATTATTAACAAGAGAAGC
The DNA here is from genome assembly GCA_900464855.2 of Musa schizocarpa. NCBI lineage: Eukaryota > Viridiplantae > Streptophyta > Magnoliopsida > Zingiberales > Musaceae > Musa > Musa schizocarpa. Next base: position 20,430,081 of record LS990918.1, read on the forward strand.
ATGCTCCTTTTTTAACAATTTATATTTTTTTACTAATTAATTTGTATTCATCAAATAAGTCATAAAAAGCATTTAATAGTTCATCAAAGGATAAATTTGCATCAAATGAACTTGTTACCTTATCTCCAATGGCCATTAGTGCATAGTGAGCAACTTGCTCGGTGATGGTAGGCTCCTCTTCTTTGGATGCACTTGAGTTATCTCATGTAGCTTTGAGAGCCTTCTTTGGTTGCCTCCTCTTTGTTTGGGGACATTCACTCTTGAAGTATCCCAGCTTCTTGCATTCATAGCATATCACTTGTTCTTTCTTGGGTTCAAATTTATTTTTAGTATCGTTTTTATTTTTTTTTTTATGATTTTTTTGAATTTTTTTATTAATAGTGCCAAGTCTTCATCAAAGTCCTCATCACTTGAGTTTTCTTTCAAGTAGTCTTCTTGTGTTTTCAGGTCATATCCTTCCTGTTCTTTAGAAGGGTGTCCTTAAGCTCTTCATGAGCTTTACATGTCATTTCATAGGTCATTAGTGACTCAATTAGTTCTTCAAGAAAAAAATTATTTAGGTCTTTGATCTCTTGAATGACCGTGACTTTAGGGTCCTAACTCTTTGGAATGGATCTTAAAATTTTATTAACAAGTTTAAATCCGAGAAACTTTTACCAAGTCCTTCTAGACCATTGACGACATCCGTAAATCGGGTGTACATGTCTACAATGGTCACACTCGGTTTCATTTGAAACAACTCATAAAATGCACTAAAAGATTAATTTTTGACTCCTTCACTCTCCTAGTGCCTTCATGAGTCACTTCGAGTATGTGCTAAATGTCAAAAGTCGTTTCACAAATTAATACTCGATTAAACTCATTTTTATCTAATGGACAAAACAAAGCATTCATAGCCTTTGCATTTAAAGTAAAAGTCTTCTTCTCCAACTCATTCTAATCGTTCATTGGAAGAGATGACTTTTGAAACTCATTTTCTATAATATTCCATAATTCAAAATTCATTGAAATTAGGAAGATCCTCATTCTAGTCTTCCAATATGTGTAATATGTCCCATTGAACATGGACGGACATGTAATTGAATGGCCCTCTAGGTTGTCGGCAAATGTCATCTCTCTTGGGTTTAAAACCAAATGAGAGTGAACCTTGCTCTGATACCGATTGTTAGGATCAAGAGCGGCACTAAGAGGGAGGGTGAATTAGTGCAGCAAAAACTTCTTCGATTTTCATATAAAATATTTCGTACATTAGATGAAAACCGAATCGGAAAGATAGCAACTTGAAACATATGTGAGTGTAAGCAAGATGAGGAGGAGAAGCAGTTTTCTATGAAATGATTTACAGTTAAAATAAATTGCACGAATGAAAAGCAAACCAAAATTTAGAGTAGTTCGATCAACGTGACCTACATCTACTTTCGGATTCCTCCTCTGATGAGGTCTCTGGCATCCACTAAAGGCCTTTCTTCAATAGGCGAATGCCAACCACCTTTTACTGTTCTTTCTCCTTTTGCCGGGCTTAGGAGACAACCCTTACAAGTCTCACTCCTCTTTCTTGGATAGTTACAAGGCTAAGAGATGAAGGAGGAGAACTCTTTACTTTTACAACACTTTAAGGCTCAAGAACTCAAGATTTTTATAGGCCTCAAAGGCTTCAAAATTAGAGCCAAAAAGTGTCTAATCCCGAATTTTCGAAGTCCTGGCAGTACCACCACCATTACTGGGTGGTACCACCTCTTGACTCCTGACACTAGGCAGTACAACCACCCAGTCTGGGCGGTACCACCATTGGCAGCATTAACTGTCGGTGGTACCACTGCCTGACAAGGTTGGTACCACCGCCTAGAATTCCTGGGAGACCGAGTCTCCTTGGCGATACCACCGTCGGTCAGGAATTCAGGGGCTAAATAGGCTGCTTAGTTCGACCCAATTCAGCTCTATCAAGGGCCTAGTTGTTGGGAAATCCTTGGGGGCGACATCATATGCGCAGCGGAAGAACAAGAAAAATAAAATCCCCGATTCCCAAAGAGATGTTCGTCGTCGTGCGAAGATTGGTACACAAAAAATCCGCGAAACATGAAACTACGTATAGAGTAGATTGTGTAACCTAGGGAGATCATATATCCCTGTTTCCTTGCAGATCCTTAGGAGAGGGTGAAGGAGGTCAAGCGTCCTCCTCTCTAGCGGTGATCCACACAGCAGGGTTGCGATGACGCTCCTCAAAACTCCAGACCTACTCTGAGGTGGAGATAGAGAGGAGAATAGGTAAAGGCAAACAAAAGCTCTCTAGCCCATGGGGCTCTGAATCCCTCCTATTTATAGAGGTCCCCTATCAAACCCTAATGGGTCCTCCCCTAGTGGGTATTTGATCTGCATCCAATAAAACAAGGGCTCCGTCGGATATCTCATATCCAAACCTCTATTCATCGCAATGCCTACCATATGTGTGTGACCCTCTAGGCCCAATATCAAGCTGGCTGTGAGTCATACCTGTCAGAACTCCTTCTAACTCAGTGAATTATTATCTCTGTAATAATTCACTCGACTCATCGACTACGGACGTACTAGGCCACTACGTCGTAGTCCCCAGACGATACAGGGGAATCCAATCCATTGGACCTGTCTGTCCTCAGTTACCATGTACCTATAGTCCCTCATCCATCTAATATACCAGAGACCGTATATCGAGCATGGTGTTGTCAGACCCACACGGTTTCTTCTCGAGTCTCGCTCTAATCGGATTCTCCCGGAGAACTCTTTCTCTCTCAACCCGAATGACCCTGGCCAGGGATTTGTCTGAGCAAGAACACATGGGATATTCCTCTCATGATGCCGAGAGTGCATGATCCTCTATCGACACTCAATAGCCCTCGTAAGGTTGACTACCACTCCCAATGACCAGCTGTACTAGATCTGGGACAACCAAACCTATAAGTCTGGTATCAAAGAGTGGAGCACTCATACAGGATATCCTTGGTGTCTCAAGTCTAAGGACCAAATACACCACTAGGACTACGGAATCGCTGTCTGATAATAAGGCATCATCAACCATCCAGCATTCCGAAAGCGGATCAATTAGTGAACTCATTCTCCAATGAGCACCTGTACTGTATCCCTAGTGTCCCTACACAAGCAGCTATGAGACCAGCTGCATCCATCATATGGACGGGTATACAACACACCAGTCTGTCCGGTTATCACGATATCCCTCTCGAGTAACCTATGACCGGGATTATTTAGGATATGTGTTTAAAGGTGAATCGATCTCACTATCGTGATCTCATCACAATCTGATTCCCATTGCACAAATCCAAGGACATCACAATATATGTATGCATTTATATAAAGTGATATATGCCAAAATATAATAAGCAAAAAGATTCTATATTAAGTCACACGTGCCATCACTCACGTGATTGGCTTGCTGGACACCTATGACTAGCAATCTCCCCCTTGACCTAAAGCCAATCACCTATGTGTCTGATCCCCATCAGACCCCTGTGACGCTCAAAACAAATATGAGACAATGGCTTTGTTAGTGGATATGCAATGTTATCTTCGGATGGAACTCTTTTCACTACTACATCTCCTCGGGTCACTATCTCTCTGATTAGGTGGAACCTCCTCAGAACATGCTTAGATTTCTGATGAGACCTAGGTTCCCTTGCTTGAGCAATCGCTCCGTTGTTGTCGCAATATAGGGAGATCGGCTCTTCGCTACCCGACACGACTCCCAAATCTGTGATGAACTTCTTCACCCAAACTCCCTCCTTTGCTACATCTGATGCAGCAATGTACTCCGCCTCTGTAGTCGAGTCAGCAGTGGTATCTTGCTTGGAACTATTCCAGCACACTGCTCCTCCATTCAAGGTGTACACATACCCTAAATTCGACTTGCTTTCATCGACATCAGACTGAAAACTTGAGTCGGTGTAGCCTTCAACCTTAAAGCTATTACCTCCATATACTAGTAAAAGATCCTTAGTCCTTCTCAAGTACTCAAGGATACACTTTACTGCTTTCCAGTGCTCCAAGCCTGGATCCGCCTAATACTTGCTCGTGACACTCAAAGCATGCGCTATATCAGGCCTAGTACATAGCATTGCATACATGATAGACCTTATTGCTGAGGCATAAGGTATCATATCCATGTTCGCCCTTTCTTCTGGAGTCTTTGGGGACATACTCGTAGAAAGCGATATCCCATGTCTCATCGGTATGAGACCTCTCTTGGAATCTTCCATGCCAAACCTTTTGACAATGGTTTCTATGTATCTGGACTGGGACAAGCTAAGCATCCTCTTGGATCTATCTCTATAGATTCTAATCCCCAAAATATAGGATGCTTCCCCTAAGTCCTTCATGGATAAGTGTCTAGATAACCAAGCTTGTACTGTGGATAGCATTCCTATGTCATTCCCAATGATCAGGATGTCATCCACATACAACACCAAAAAGGTGATAGCGCTCCCACTTACCTTTCTGTATACACAAGGCTCATCTTCGTTCTTAACGAAGTCATAAGATCTGATTGCCTCATCAAATCTTATGTTCCAACTTCGGGAAGCTTGCTTTAATCCATAAATGGATCTAAGCAACCTATACACCTTATCTGGACAGTTCTTGGACACGTATCCCTCAGGTTGCATCATATACACCTCCTCCTCGAGGTTCCCATTGAGGAATGCGGTTTTTACATCCATCTGCCGGATCTCATAATCATAATGTGCTGCAATAGCCAATAGAATTCTGATGGATTTTACCATTGCTACGAGTAAGAAGGTTTCGTCATAATCAACACCTTGCCTTTAACGATACCCCTTAGCCACTAGCCTTGCTTTATAGGTCTCTACCTTTCCATATACTCCGATCTTTTTCTTAAAAATCCACTTGCAACCAATGGGTACAATACCTTCGGGCGCATAAACTAGGTTCCAAACCTTATTGGAGTACATAGAATCCATCTCAGAATTCATGGCTTCTTGCCAGTTCCCGGAGTCTATACTCATAATAGCCTCCTCGTAGGTCTGAGGATCAATATCCTCTGCATCCTCTCCTCTAATATGTCCCACATTTCTCTCAGGAGGATGGGATACTCTATCAGACCTGCGTAAAGTTGAAACTTGTGTATTAGGTACCTGAACAGACTCGAGCTGTAGAGTGGTGCTTGAGCTTGGTTCTCCAACCTCACTCAATTCTATCATTCTCCCACTATCTCCACCAAGAATGTGTTCCTTCTCAAGGAACATTGCTCTCTTAGCTACAAAGACCTTTTGGTCCTCGAGATGATAGAAATAATACCCACAAGTTTCCTTGGGTTATCCCACAAATTTGCATCGCTTTGTCCTTGATTCTAACTTATCGGGGTTGTGTCTTTTAATATGTGCAGGGCAGCCCCAAATCTTAACAACCTTAAGATCAGGCTTCTTCCCTTTCCATATCTCATATGGTGTAGACACTACCGACTTAGTTGAAACTCTGTTCAGAAGGTAAGCTGCGGTTTCTAGGGCATATCCCCAGAATGAGATGGGTAGGTCAGCGAAACTCATCATGGACCGTACCATATCTAATAATGTATGATTTCTCCTTTTGAGACACCATTGAGCTGAGGTGTATAAGGAGGTGTCCATTGGGATAATATCCCATGGTCCTTGAGGAACTGAGTGAACTCTGTACTTAAGTACTCACCTCCTCGATCTGATCGAAGAGTTTTGATACTCTTTCCAGTCTAGTTTTCCACCTCATTCTTATACTCTCTGAATTTCTCAAAGGCCTCGGACTTGTACTTCATTAAGTACACATATCCATACCTTGAGAAATCATTAGTAATTGTAATGAAGTAGGAGTAACCTCCAATGGCATGAGTTGACATGGGTCCACATACATCACTATGTATGAGTTCCAACAACTCAGTGGCTCTCTCTCCAGTTCCACTAAATGGAGAGTTAGTTAGTTCTCCACGAATGCAAGGCTCACAAGTTACATATGACACATAGTCGAATGGATCTAGATATCCATCATTTAGCAACTTTTGAATCCTTCTTTCATGTATGTGACCTAGCCTACAATGCCATAGGTATGCACTGTTCAACTCATCTCGTTTCTTTTTGGATACTTTTACATTCATGATATATGGAGTGGTGTCTAATATAAATAAACCATTATGCAATGTTCCTTTCATGATGATCTTATCATCTAATAATATCGAACAACCATTGTTCTCAAAAACAAATTTATATCCACTAACTGTTAAACATGAAATGGAGATAATATTTTTTTATAATAGAATGAACAAAATAACATGCATCTAATGCAATAAAAGCTCCACTAGGCAGATGTAGGGCGACCTCGCCAACAGCTACTATAGCAACTTTTGCTCCATTACCCATCTTGAGGTCCATCTCGCCTCTCTCTAGTCTCCTAGGCCTTGCCAGAACCTACAATGAATTGCATATATAATAAGCACTACCGGTATCCAATACCCATATGTTATCATAAGAGTCTGACAAATGGAGACTGATCATGAATGTACCTGAAGCTTCATCAAGCTTTTGTTTCGCCCTTTCTGCAAGGTACTCTTTGCAGTTTCTCTTCCAGTGCCCATCTTTACCACAGTGGAAGCACTGGCCTTTGTCCTTTGCTGGGTCTTTCTTAGCAACCTTTGCTTTACCGGGTTTGACCTTGCCCTTTCCCTTCTTAAGGGACCTTTCTGCTTTCCTTTTCCTTTTGGTCTCACCAGTGTAGAGAACTGGCTTCTCTTTCTTGATAGTACTCTCTGCCTCCCTCAACATATTGAGAAGCTTTGGGAGAGTCACTTCAAGCTTGTTAATATTAAAATTCATTATGAACTGTGAAAAGGAATCTGGTAGGGATTGAAGCACAATGTCCATACACAAGTTATCCTCTAGGACCATTCCTAGACCTGTGAGTTTCTCTATCCACTCAATCATCTTTAGGACATGGTTCTGAACCGGTGTCCCCTCAGTCATCCTAGCGCGGAAGAGGCTCTTAGATATCTTATATCGCTGAGTCCTTCCTTGTTCCTCAAACAATTTGCGGACATATAGGAGAATGGATCTGGCATCCATCTTTTCATATTGTCTCTCTAATTCGGGAGTCATAGAGCCCAACATATTGTTGGGAAATCCGTGGGGCGACATCATATGCGCAGCGGAAGAATAAGAAAAATAAAATCCCCGATTCCCAAAGAGATGTTCGTCGTCGTGCGAAGATTGGTACGCAAAAATCCAAGGACATCACAATATATGTATGCATTTATATAAAGTGATATATGCCAAAATATAATAAACAAAAAGATTCTATATTAAGTCACACGTGCCATCACTCACGTGATTAGCTTGCTGGGCACCTATGACTAGCACTAGTTAGCCCCCTAATTAAGTTAGTGGGATTACCTCTCAATCCTAACTTAATTTACTCTATAAGTATGATACTTAAGACATAATCATAGTACTTCTAATTCCGATGCGTCAACTGCTCTTCCGGCGAGCTTTCAGCGTACTTCCGACGAATATCCGACGAACTCTCGACAATGCTCCGGCGGACTCTCGGTAAGGTCCTGGACTTTACGACGATCTTCTTGGCAAGTTTCAATGAGCTTCTTTGGCAAGCTCCTGGACTTCTCAGTTGGTTCCGATAGAACTTCCAACGAACGTCCGGACTTCCGACGAACTCTCGAACTCCCAATGAGATCTCGATCTTGACTCTAGCAACACCTGCTTTATGTCTTACTGTTATCATAGTTAATCCTGCACACTTTTCTCAACATATAAATTAGATCAAACAATTTACAATTGACTTCATCATCAAAATCTGTGATTCAACATAAATCAAACAATATACAATTAACTTCATCATCAAAATCCGAGATTCAACAACCCCGATAAGTTGGAATCAAGGACGAAGTGGTGCATGTTCATGGGATACCCCAAGGAAACTTGTGGGTATTATTTCTATCATCTCGATGACCAAAAGGTCTTTGTAGTCAAGATAACAGTGTTCCTTGAGAAGGAAAACATTCTTAGTAGAGATAGTGGGAGCGAGTTGAGTGAGGTTGGAGAATCTAACTCAAGTACTACTCCACAGCCCGAGTCTGTTCAGGTACCTAGCACACAAGTTCTGACTTTACGTAGGTCCGATAGAGTATCTCATCCTCCTGAGAGATATGTGGGACATATTAGAGGAGAGGATGTTGAGGATATTGATCCTCAGACCTACGAGGAGGCTATTACGAGCATAGACTCAGGAACTGGCAAGAAGCCATGAATTCTGAGATGGATTTCATATACTACAATAAGGTTTCGAACTTAGTTGATACACCTGAGGCTATTGTACCCATCGGTTGCAAGTGGATCTTCAAGAAGAAGATCGGAGTAGATGAAAAGATAGAGACCTATAAAGCAAGGCTAGTAGCTAAGGGGTATCGTCAAAGGCAATGTGTTGACTATGACGAAACATTCTCACCCGTAGCTATGCTAAAATAAATCTGAATACTATTGGCTATTGCAACACACTATGATTATGAGATCTGGTAAATGGACATGAAAACCATATTCCTCAATGGCAATCTCGAGGAGGAGGTGTATATGATAAAGTCTGAGCTATTCGTGTCCAAGGACTATCCAGATAAGGTGTATAGGTTGCTTAGGTCCATTTATGGATTAAAGAAAGCTTCCTAAAATTAGAACGTAAGATTTAATGAGATAATTAGATCTTATAACTTCGTTAAGAATGAAGATGAGTCTTTTATGTACATGAAGGTAAATGGGATTGCTATCACCTTTTTGGTGTTATATGTAGATGATATCATGATCATTGGGAATGATGTAGGAATATTATCTACAATAAAGGTTTGATTATCTAGATACTTCTCTAAAAAGGACTTAGGGGAAGCATTATATATCTTGGGGATTTAGATCTATAGAGATAGATATAAGAGGATGCTTGGCTTGTCCTAGTCTAGGTATATAGACACTATTATCAAAAGGTTTAGCATGGAAAATTTCAAGAGATATCTCATACCGATAAGACATGGATATCACTTTCTAAGAGTATATCCCTAAAGACTCCTAAAGAAAGAGCGAACATGGATAGGATACCCTATGCCTCAGCGATAAAGTCTATCATGTATATCATGCTATGTATCAAGCCTGATATAGCGAATGCTTTGAGTGTCACGAGTAGATATCAAGTGGATCCAAGCTTGGAACACTGGAAAGTAGTAAAATATATCCTTAAGTACTTGAGAAGGACTAAGGATCTTTTACTAGTATATTGAGGTAATAACCTCAAGGTTGAAGGTTACACGGACTTGAATTTCCAATCTGATATCGATAATAGTAAGTTAAATTCACGGTAGGTATACACCCTGAATGGAGGAGTAGTATGCTGGAAAAGTTTCAAGCAAGATACTACTACTGACTCGATCATAGAGGCGGAGTACATTACTGCAACGGAGGCAGCAAAGGAGGGAGTGAAGATGAAGAAGTTCATCACAGATCTAGGAGTCGTGCCAGGCAACGAGGGGTTGATTTCTTTATATGATGACAACAATGGGGTGATTGCTCAAGCAAAGGAACCCAGGTCTCATCCGAAGTCTAAGCACATTCTGAGGAGGTTCCACCTGATCAAAGAGATCATGACCCAAGGAGATATAGTAGTAGAAAGAGTTTCATTCAAAGATAACATCGTAGATCCACTAACAAAGTTATTATCTCATATTGTCTTTAAGCGTCAAAGGGGTCTGATAGGGATCAAACACAGAGGTGATTGGATTTAGATCAAGTGAGAGATTACTAGTCATAGGTACTCAGCAAGCCAATCACGTGAGTAATGGCACATGTGACTTGATACGCAGTCTTTTTTGTTTATTATTATTATTTGATATTTTATCACTTTATAGGGTAGGATCCATTATGGTTAATTTGATAAAAGGCCTCTATAAATAAGAGAGAACCAAAGGTTCATAGGCTAGAGCTTCTCTTGGTTGTCATTTCTTATTCTCCTCTCCCCTTCTCCTCAGATAGCAAGCTTGGAGATTTGAGGAGTGTCATCGCAGCCCTACTGTGTGGATCACCGCTAGAGAGAAGGACGCTTGACCTCCTTCACCCTCTCCTATAGATCTATAGGGATTCAAGGATATACAATTTCCCTATGTAACATAATCTTTCATATATGCAGTTTTCAATTTTATGAATTTTTCGCATCAATCTTCGCACGACGATTAACATAATTTATGAGAAATTTAGGGATGTTTGTTTTATGTTCTTTTTGTTGAATCTCGTATTTTGATGATGAAACTACTTGATATATGTTTATGATTTAATCTGCGTTTTGAGTGACGCAGGATGCTTCGATCAGGATGAGACAATTAAAGCAGGAAAATCATGTTGTGCCGAAGGAACATGTCAGAAGATTGGACGTCGGGCCGGTGGATCGATCGACGTATCGACAGAAGGCTTCGAGCCGTGGACTCAGGCATCGGGCCAAGAAGAGCGGGTATTGTGCCAAGGATATCGGAGTTGCGGAGTCAACTGGCCGATTGGGCAATAGGCTGCAGGAGAGGACGATGCGCCGAAGAATCGGACAAAGCGTCGAGGGACCAATGACATGTCGGACAACTTGGTTAATTGCTTAGGATTAATTGTCTCGATCGAAGTTTTGTTTTAAGTGTGCAGGATTAACTATGATGGAAGAAATACATGCAGCAGGAGTTACGCCGGAGTCAAGACAATGATCACGTTGGGAGTTCGAGAGTTCGACGGAAGTTCAGACAGTCATCGGAGGTTCTGCGGGAACATATCTGAGAAGTCCATAAGCTTACCGAAAGAAGCTCGTCGGAACTCGCCAAGTGGATCGTCGTAAGTCCAGGAGTTTACCGGAAGTCCGCAGGAGTATCACCGAGGGTTCATCGGATGATCGACGGAAGTTCGCCGGAAACTCGCCGGAAGAAGCGATTGACGCACCGGAGCAAGCTGCATAGATTGTCTTAGGATTTATCGTAGTTAGCATATTGATTAAGTTGGAAATGGGAGGCGATCCCATTAGCTTAATCTTGGGGCAATTGGGCCCCTGAAAAACTGAAATTGGGCCGAATGGAGCTAACCATTCGGACCCTGATTGCTGTGGGAGGTGCAACCGCCCAAGCCAGGAGGTAGCACCGCCTGGGCTAAGTCTCCCAGGGAGAGTGGGTGGTGCAACCGCCCCAGCCAAGAGGTGGCACCGCCTGGGCTCAGTCTCCGAGCGAGATTGGGCGGTGCAACCTCCCCTGACAGAGAGGTAGCACTGCCTGAGCTCGGTCTTCGAGCTCTGGCAGGCGGTGCAACCGCCTCAGTTAGGAGGTGCAACCGCCTGGGCTCAGTCTCCGAGCCAGACTGAGGCGGTGCAACCGCCCCTGACAGAGAGGTGCAACCGCCTGGGCTCACTCTTCGAGCTTTGCCAGGCGGTGCAACCGCTCCAGTCAGGAGGTGCAACCGTCTGATCCCGAAATTCTGGGATTTAATAGTTTTGAGCTCCAAATTTGAACTGGGTTTGGGCCTATAAATACCCCACCCATTCAGCACTGAAAATGCACAGACATACACCGAAATCTTGATCTTTTTCTGTGATTCTTAGAGCTCAAAATTGTTGTAAAGTCCAAAAGTTCTTCTCCCTCTTTTCTTCCAAGTTCTGAGTTGTAAAGAGAGGAAAAAAATTTTTGTAAGGGTTGTCTCCTAAGCCCGTCAAAAGGAGTGAAACTGTAAAAGGGCAGTTGGCCTTCGCCTATTGAAGGAAGGCCTCTAGTTGACGTCGGTGACCTCGTCGGTGGAGGAAGCCAAAAGTGGAGTAGGTCAAGACTGACCGAACCACTCTAAATCTCGGTTTGCATTTACTTTGAGCATTTTATCATTACTGCAAACCTCCTAAATAGCTACTGCCTTCTGCGCTTTTACGAACGAGTTTCTAAGTTCATAACTTTCTGAATCTGCGTTTAGACGTAAATCGACGTTTTCGTACGATCATTACATTTCAGTTTACGTTTACATTTTGACTCCAATTATAACTGCAAACTGCATTCTGCGTATTTACAAAACATATCTCAAAGTTCAATATCTTCAAAGTTGACGTTTAGACGTAAACCGGTTTTATCGTACGAACGTCGCATTTCAGTTTGCGCTTGCATTCTGATTTTTATCATAAACAGCAAACTGCCTTTGTAGATTTACTTTAACGTCGTCTCACTTAATCTTAAGCTAAAGTAGTCTTAGAATCGGATTTTATATTGAAATCGTTTTTGTCGTTCGAACGCAGCTTTCGATTTTAATCGTAGAAAGTTTTCCGCTGCACTAATTCACCCCCCCTCTTAGTGCTCTTGATCCTAACACTTTCGTTGCACATGTGATGTCGTCCCCAGAATTCCCTACAACCTTGACAAAAGAGGAATCGGGAGTAGACGTAGGTCGCGACGACCGAACCACTATAAAACTCAGTTTGCATTTCTATTTTACTTTTTACCTTTATTGCAAACTTTTTTACTTGCTAGTTACATTCTTATGAACATTTTCAAGTTAAACATATTTTCGATACTATTTTATCGAACGAGATTTTTGAATCGATGTAACATTTGTGAAAGCACTAATTCACCTCTTAGTGTCGACTTGATCCTAATATAATCAAAGTCGAGAAACCTAGCTAAAAAAATATCGCATGATAATGAGTGACATTATCAATAGCCTATCAACTAAAATATCATGTCCCGACCTGTTTGAAGCTCGGTGACAAATCATATTCATTTGGTCGACTCATTAAAAGGGCTCGATCCCATGGGGTTAACATCGTGACATCGATAGAGACATTGACTATACGCTAACAGGGCAGCTCGTTCAATCATGACAATTTTGATACGAGGAAGAGTGTCATAGCATAACAATAGTTCCAATAATTTGATGCACCATCGCATGACTCATTAATGATCAGATAATCCGTGCAATTGTTCTCGGTATTTAGTATGTCACTGAGTGACGTTCAAAACTTTCGTTTGTGACAAATGCGAAAGTGTCTCTTGATTGGGTCCGACCCACTTTGACAACCTAAATACTATAAAACAAGACCTATTTCAATATAAAAGAAAAAGAAACAAATGAACAACCTTAATTATCTTTGCCTTGTTATGTTGTGACTATCATTAAGTCATCAATTTTTATTTTTTTTGGACTCCCGCACTTAGAAAAATTCTTTTTTTTCCTTTCTCTTTTCTGTTAGGATCGGAGCAGCACTAAGAGGGGGGGTGAATTAGTGCAGCGGATTAAAACTTCGGTTTTTAAAAAATCTTTCGTATGATAAGAGCGGAACTTGACAAGCTTAATCTTGAAAGCGTATTCTTAAATATGCGCAGCAAAAGTAATAAGGAACTAAAGCATATAAGAAGGTTTGCAATAATGTAAATAGCAATAATGAAATGCAAACCAAGGATCACGCCGATTTTAAAGTGGTTCGGTCAAATGACCTACTCCACTTGCGAGGCCCCTCTTCGATGAGGCTCCCACCTTCCACTAGCAAGTCTCTTGAAATGGAAGGGTAAATACCCCTCTTACAACTCTTTACAAGCGGTTCACTCTCTTACAGATTTTTGAGAAGAGATGAGGTGAACACTAGCAAATTGAAAAGAAGACAAGCTAACACTTTTCTAAGACCTTTCTCTCAAACTCTTGCTGCTCAAAAAGTTATGATCTCAGCTGAGATTTGAGGGGTATTTATAGGCCTCAAGAGGATTCAAATTTGGGCTCCAAAATTCAAATCCTCTTTGGGTTCCCGATGCTGGCGGTGCCACCGCCCAGCCAAGCGGTGCCACCGCCCAGCGTTCGGGTGCTGGGCGGTGCCACCGCCCAGCCCAAGAGGTGTCACCGCCCAGCACTCGGGTGCTGGGCGGTGCCACCGCTCAGCCCAGGCGGTGCCACCGCCTACAGTGTTTTCAGCCCCCTTCTGGTGTTTTCAGCCCACCGCTTTATAGTGTTTTTCGACCTCTGAGGTGTTATAGGCCCATACTTGGGTTATAGGATTAATACCTAATCCTAACCCTAATTAACATGCTAACTACGAATTTTAAAGACATTATATAAGCTATTACAAAGTCCATAAGTCAAGACTTCTTCCCATGAAGCTTCCGCGAACTTTCGGCGGTCTTAGATAAACTCTGGGAAACCATTCTACTGGACTCGGCAAGCTCTTAAACTTCACGATTTGATCTTGGCGAGTTCCAATGAGCTTCTTGACAAGCTCGATCTCTCTCGGCAAACTCTGCGAACTTCCCACGAACCTTCCCGGGCGAAGCTTCCAAAAAAAACCCCCGACAAGCTCCCTACTCATTCTCGGCTAGTTCCGGCGTTCGTTCGATGATCGCCGGACTTAGTCAAACTCTTGAACTCCCAACGAATCCTTCATTCTTGACTCCACACTTTGTTTCACTTTATGCCTTCATCGTTATCGTAGTTAATCCCGCACATGCAAACCAAAACTCTACTCCGATCTAGACAGCGGTTATTACAACGCTGAATTGACATTACATTTCAAGCACGTCATTGGTTGGCGCTTCGTTGCGATTCTTTAGCACATCGTCCTCTCTTTGCGGCTTGTTGCCCAATCGACAGATTGACCTCCGCAACCCCGATATCCTTAGCGCAATTCCGCTCTTCTTGGCCCGATGCCCGACGTTGAAGCCTTCCGCCGTCCAATATCGGCGTGATCTCCTCCGGACATAGCGTCAATTCCTCCTGCGTTAACTGTCTAATTCTGATCGAGTAGACCTGCATCACTCAAAATGCAGTTAAACATCTAAACACAATCAATTAGTTTCATCATCAAAATCCGAGATTCAACAATCTCCCCTTTTTTGATGATGACAACTAATTGATGACTAACGGAGTTAACCTAAACTCCCGGGTTTAACCAAACTCCCCTATCAATATGCCATTGATAGAACACTTGGATTATCCCAAATCCAAGTGACATTCATCACATGTTATGAAAAAATATTTAAACCATCATGCAAATATATAAAATATTTAATTCAATGCATGAAGTCATCAATATACTTCTCCCCTATGTCATCAACAAAAGGAGAAGTAGCTCTAGCTGTTTTAAAAGATATGCAAAGTTTTTACAACATGAAGCTAGATTTTCATCACAACATATAGGCACAAAAGCATGGCAATTCAACACTTGAATTTTTTTGTGCAAGATTACACTTTGCTTTTTTCTTTGCAAGTAACAATATTTATGATGTTTGATATAGCAAATTTTATATCATCATGAGGTAGCAAACTTTTGTGATGTTTCAAGATAGTAAGTTCTTTCTTCTCTTTTGAGAAGTCCTATTTTCGCTTCCTTTACAAAGTGCAAGCTAGCAAAGTTTTGAAAAAGTGAGCAAGTTTTGCAACATAGAAGCTAGCAAAAATTTCGAAAGCAAATACAAGATAGCTTTCTTGTTGGAGTGTGTAAGCTATCGATTCTTGCTTCCTATTGTAATGTGTAGGTTGCAAGTCTTGCTTCTTGAGATAGGCAAGATAGTGATGTTCAAGAAGACAACTTTTGCTTCTTGAAATAAGCAAGTTAGTAATCTTTGCTACTTAAGATAGGCAAGCTAGCAATAACTTTCTCCCCCTTTGTCAATGTCAAAAAGAAGGAGAGGAACCAATGATTTAGACTTTTACATCAACTTTGCATCAATCAATATTTCAATCATCACATGATGCATACAAGACAATAATGTAATGAAATCATTTCACGAAGGATACCAATGTGAAAATTCACTAAGGATCACATGAAACAATCACAAATCATGATATCATTATGCGATACATCATGATATGATAATAGTCTAAAAAAAATTAATTTGTGATACATGTGATACATTGCGATACACTAAAAAAATTCATTGCGATGCTTTTAAGGATATCAACATATTTTTTATACAAAGCATGGCAAGAGCAATTTTGTTGCAAGTTTTCTAAGTTTTGCAATTTTTACTTCTTTCGAGATAGCAATTCTTTGCTTCTCTATGAGCTAGCAACTTTTACGATATGCAAGTTTTACTACATATAAGCTAGCAAATTTAAAGATTTGCAAGTTAGCATATTTGCTTTTCTTTGCGATGTGCATGATAGCATTTCTTTGTAATGTTTAAGATAGCAAATTGTACATTATGCTAGCTAGCAAATTAAAGATGTTCAAGAAAGCAAGCACTTTCTTCTCTTTTGAGAAGTGTCAATTTTTTGCTTCCTTAGCAAAATGTCAACCTAACAAGAGACAATGTTTTACATGAGGCAAGCAAACAATTTGGCAAGTGTTACATTTGCATCTTCTCTTTAGATGTGCAAGAAGGTAAGGAAGTTTTTGCATTTTCTTGACTTGTGCAAGGTAGCTAATTTTTGTTTGAGATGACCCTTTACATCAATTCAAGATAGCACATTAGTAACTTTCTCTCCCGTTGTCATTGTCAAAAAGAAAGGAAGATTCAAGTCATGAATATCAAAATAATAATTTTGTCATAAGTATTTCATCATTGCGTATATCATTATTACATGCATAATACCAAATCATCATATATTCAAAACATATTAACTCATCATTATATGCATGATTCCAAATCATCATTCATATCATTTCAATCATTGTTTCAATCATCACTATAACTCATCATGCACATGATGTAAAATTATCTAACATGATACAAATATTTATTTTCAAAATGTTTATCACTATTTTCATGTATGATAATAAAGTATTCATGATGCATATATCATCACAATACAAAGCAATTGCATGCATAATTTCAAAGTATAAATATTTCAAATCATGAAGATATTAACTTGTCAAATTTCATCCAATCATTCATGAGTATAACTTTTCATTTGTATACATCAAAATAATATTAAGAGTATTTCATGCATAATTTTAATCACCACATAAGGAATATCAAAAAAAAAAGTAATTGTGTGATGCGATAAACATTTCATGAATACAAGGAATTATATAAAAATCATATCATGAAAGATTAGTACATATGAATACCAAAAGGCATGATTTCTTTTTGAAAAACCTACTCATAAATAATCAAAAGAAAATCTTAGGAGATCGATTAATGAAAAAAATCTTGATTCATAATAAATCTTAATTTGTAAATATCACGGAATCAAGATCATGATTTTGAATAAAACTCATTCAAATTCAAATCATCCAAATCATCAAAATCTCAACATTTCTTTCAAGAGATTCAAAATGGCATAGATAGTTTTATTGGTCTCTTAGGTAGAAATCAATAAGATAAAGGATTACATTTCATTTTTATAAATTTCTATTCATGTGATTTGCTTCTTATGAGCATGCCTTAGTCTTTATATGCCAAATCAATATAAGCATTAAAGTTCAAGATGTAAAGGCAAAATCTTATAAGACAACTCATTTATAAAATATTCATCATGTTTATTTTCATGAGATTCATAAGATTAGTAAAATAAATTCATTAATCTCAATAGAATAGAAAATTCATTTCCATTTCATACAATTGATTTCATGTGAGAGTGTTCAAGTCTTTTTGTGAAAACATTGTATTATCATTTAAAGTCAAAACATAAGTTTCGTCATAAAGCCGTCAAGCCCAAAATAAAACATCATGATATCACATCTATCATCAAAAGACTATCAAGAAATTCATACATAGATGTACATGCACTATGTCATCTTAATTCGTCATAAAAATGATTAAACCAAAAACATGTTAATCCAAAATGAGATCAAATCAACATTTACTTCAAAAACTCATGCATGACATAAAATCATCAAAATACACATGCATGGATTAATCGTAAGCATTATCACATATCATATAACTATAATCCATAATGTTGCATACATCATTCAATATTTCAAAACATAACATGCATGAAACCTTAGCAATATACTTTTCATTGATCAAATTTTTAGTTTTTTTCAAAGATGCTAAAAAAGAAAAACATGATATAATTTTTGAAAAATAATTTTTTTTTTTATTTCCTATTCCTACTATCTAAATTAAGCACTCATGAAAAACTTCAAGTAATTTCAAAATAATTCAAGAGAGTTGAGTTAGTTACCTTGTAGTCGAAGCCCATCAAAGCCCAATTCGCCGTTTCATCTTTGGAAGTTCTTGATTCATCCTTGGGTGCCTTTCTTTTCTTTGACCTCTTCCTCCATTCAAGTTCATTGTTTATTTTAGATTTTTGTTTAATGAACTTATTAAGAGTTGGTGTTCGAAGTTTAAGTTCATCATTGTCCTCATCACTTGAGTCATCGCTCAAGTGGTATTCATTTGTCCGAGGTTCCAAATCCTTCCTGTTCTTTGGAAGGTGGTTCAAGTGTTCATTGTGTTCATCATGTGCATTGTGCACCATTTCTATTGTCATTAATGAGCCGATAAGTTCTTCAAGTGGAAAAATATTTAAATCTTTTGTTTCTTGTATTGCCGTTACTTTTGATTCCCAAGCTTTAGAAAGTGATCATAAAACTTTACTAACAAGTTCAAAATTCGAGAAACATTTGCCAAGAGTTTGTAAACCATTGACGACATCCGTAAAAGCGGGTGTATATGTCAACAATGGTTTTTAAACTTCATTGAAAAAAGCTCGAAATCATGCATTAAAATGTTAACTTTCGAGTCTTTGACTCTACTAGTTCCCTGGTGTGTGTGATTTCAAGTGTTAAGCCAAATATCAAAAGCCGTTTAGACGTAGAAATCCGATTGAACTCATTTTTGTAAAAAGCAAAAATAAGGCATTCATAGCCTTTGCGTTTTAAAGAAAAATACTTCTTCTCCAAATCCGACCATTCGTTCATGGGTTTAGAGGGAAGTTGAAAACCATTTTCAACAATATTCCATATATCCAAATTCATAGAAATCAAGAAAACTCTCATTCGAGTTTTTTCCAATAAGTGTAGTCCAATCCGTTAAACAACGGTGGGACGAAAAACCGATAAGCCCTCTTGAAAGCCATGAAGAGCCATTTCTCTCGGGTGTAAATCCGAAATGAGAAATCTAGGGCTCGATATACCAGTGTTAGGATCGGGCGGCACTAAGAGGGGGGGGTGAATTAGTGCGGTGGATTAAAACTTGGTTTTTAAAAAATCTTTTCGTATGATAAGAGCGGAACTTGACAAGCTTAATCTTGAAAGCGTATTCTTAAATATCGTGACAAAAAAGTAATAAGGAACTAAAGCATATAAGAAGGTTTGCAATAATGTAAATAGCAATAATGAAATGCAAACCAAGGATCACGCCGATTTTAGAGTGGTTGGTCAAATGACCTACTCCACTTGCGAGGCCCCTCTTCGATGAGGCTCCCACCTTCCACTAGCAAGTCTCTTGAAATGGAAGGGTAAATACCCCTCTTACAACTCTTTACAAGCGGTTCACTCTCTTACTGATTTTCGAGAAGAGATGAGGTGAACACTAGCAAATTGAAAAGAAGACAAGCTAACACTTTTCTAAGACCTTTCTCTCAAACTCTTTTTTTTCAAAAGTTATGATCTCGGTGACTATTCGTCCTATTCGTCCTATTGACATTACATTTGCCGACGTCATTGGTTGGCGCCGTTCGATTCTTTAGCACATCGTCCTCTCTTTGCGACTTGTTGCCCAATCGGCCAGTTGACCTCCATGAACCCCGATATCCTGGCGCAATTCCGCTCTTCTTGGCCCGATGCCCGGCGTTGAAGCCTTCGCCGTCCAATATCCTGACGTGATCTCCTCCGGCGCAACGTCAATTCCTCCTGCGTTAACTGTCTAATTCTGATCGAGTAGACCTGCATCACTCAAAATGCAGTTAAACATCTAAACATAATCAATTAGTTTCATCATCAAAATTCGAGATTCAACATTTTCTTGATCGGATCTCTCTATTTTCTTTTCTTTTTTTCTTTTTCTTTTTTTTTGCTATTCCTTGAACAGTAAACCATATTTCAGAATGTATACGTTGACCACCGCGAAGTCAACGCGGCAACAAGCAATCTCCAACCCAAACCCGAATCACGGAGAGGTTCAAACATCGGTATCGACCACAAGCTCTCTGCGAGCGAGGTCGAGCAGGAGGGGCCGGAGGGCGGCTCCCGCGGCCGCCAGGGCGAGGTCGCGGGCGCGGCGGCGGCGGTTATCGGGGTCGACGGCGATCCACGCGTGTAGCATCACGAGGACGACGCCGGTGAGGAAAAGCGCGAAGACGGCGAGGCCCAGGTCGGCAGACACGGAGCCCTCATCCTCGAAGGCGACGGCGTGGATAGCGAACCAGATGAGGCAGATCCCGAAGAATCCCAGCATCGGCGGCAGGTCGATGGTCTCCTCCTCCTCCGCCACCGCCGCAGTCACAAGCCGTGCGATTCCCTTTCACTAATGTTATTTTCGGGGATTTTGGGAAGCTTAATGACTCGATTTGGGGGAGGAGACTAAATAGGACGACGACGTTGGTCATACTGTGCTTTATGATTCGAGAAATCTGGATTCTTTGTCACACACCGGCACCTCGACGTCGCAATCGTGGTCGTCGGTCAACGCATGTTGTCTGCCGTCAGACGTTGATAAAGTCGTGGGTGCCCTGAATTTCCACGCGACTCCCCTACGGATGAGATGTATTCTAGCAAGATTACGGCTAGCAGCGGATCCCCCTCCACTTGGAATGCTGGTTCCACACGTAACTCGGCGACGAAGCACCGGCTTAGGTGATTGGTGATAGAAGACCCTCAATCAATTGTCCTTTCCTCCAGGAGAAGGTCCAAATTTTCATGTTCTTATAGATAAGATTGGAGTCCGCCTCCTAATTAATGGTGCATTAAAATTAATTTAGATGATTACACACCTAAAGCATAGATAGGTTTGATTCGAACCGAATATCGAATCAATCAACAGTCACGAGAGGGGGCTCCAATTCTATCCATCTAGAATCGAAAACGATAATTTTAATTTTGTTTCGAAATAATTAGAAAAAAAAAAGATAAGGATTGTGACAATGTCTCTCACTTTCTCCTCGTCCATATATTCATGAAAAGCCAATCACTAATCATTAAAAAATTAATATACTTTTTTTTTTATTATCAGTATTTTTTCTGTCTCTCTCCTTTCGTCGAAGATCATCCAGATGTATGACTTGTATTTTAGCTCATTTACCCTGCTCCCTCCCTCCCCCAACCCACTCTCCATCACAATTACGAGCCCTATCGATGCTATCCCATCCTCTCACAACGAGTCTATCATCGCTTCTGTTACCATGAGCCCGGATCTCATTATCCTCGTCCGCAAGTGTCGTGAGCACCTATCTCTGCACACTTGACCATAGTTCTAAAACTAGATTCGACGATTTCAGAACTGAAATCAAAATCATCAAAAACCAATCCAATTCCAGTTGATTTCAGAACTGCAATTAAGCCTACGTAAGCTTTGCTATGGTATGCCATCTACTTAGGCTTTGTCATAGTATGTCATCAGGGCTAATTTTAAGCATTGCGCTATGTATGCCAATCCTCCGCAACCTTTTGGCAGAGAGCAACCCACGAACGGCAGCTTATTCATGAGGTGTAGACTGTTTGGATAATCTGCCAAGGTTGCACAATACATTGTTTTCTGTAGCTTCTAGAAAATGTTTATCATACTTGTTAAGTGACGAGATTTGATTGTCTGGCTTGGTCTTGTCATGTCCTATTGAGATAGAGATCGAAAAGTGTTTCCTAAATTTGTGAATTGAATATAGTTAGCCAGATGAGTTCGTGTCAGTCTCAACGTCATCTTGATTGGAACCGATACATACGCAAAAATTTAAATTTGAAAAGGAAATAAGGATGAATTCCTGAAAAGAAAAACCCTAATTTTGGATTTCGTAACAGTATCTCCAAAATTTTCAAAACCTAGATCATTTTGCCCGTTCACACTTCACTCGTCCATTACTCCCTCCGTCACACGCCCGCTCATCAACCCTCGTCATCCCGCCACCACCACGTGATTAGCATAGAACACACAACAAGAAGCTGTAAGGTCCTATGATAGGTAAGCAAAGAAGTTGATATCGCTCAAACACACAGTAGGCCAAAAAATAACTAATTGTACACTTAAGATTGATGAAAAAAACAAAGTGCAACCAGACTCCGATACAACGACAAAGAACAACGATTTATATAAAACAAGATGCAAACAGAGCACAAGTTAAAAAAATAAAGAATTTTAGGAAAACTCACTTGGTGCATAAGTAGAATATCCTTTGGAAAAATCCGCTAAATTCATTGACGTGGAAATCTAACAAATGAAATTACAATTAAGTAAAGAAATGTTTTTATTAGAAAGAAAGGAAAACTGTTTCAAAGTGTTGAGAAGAAAAGGCAAGAGACTTTATTTTTACTCGGATTAATAATTCCATACAAGTACAGTATACTTTTTAGAATGATTTCTTTTAAAAGCAGGCACATGTATTGTATCTTCAGAAAAACTAGCTCAAAGCCTGTGTGCTGACATGAACGAGTTCCGACTAAGACATGCTGCATTCCAGTGATAAAAATTTACCTCATCAACACTAGTTTCCAATATTCTTGCCCTTTCTTCTCTCTCTCTCTCTCTCTCTTGTTTGAGATGCCCAAGTTATCATTGCTCGATATGGTAACTCAACAAAGTTCCTGATGAGCCACGTGCTCCAATAGCTGCACTCTGTGGTTAGTGGTTCATGTTGTGTCCACTTTCTAATTCCTCCAGGTAGCAATTTGGGCAAACTTATTCGGCTTGCAATGCCTTGCGTTAAAAATAGCACAGATCTGATGTTGCCCACCTTTTCACTTATCACATTGGATCCACCGGAGAACACATTCATGAATAAAGGAAATTTTCATGGTAGAGAAAAGAAAATTTGTAGAAACATAAAATCAAAAGGTCCTTAACCCTTCCGTTCAGCATCCATCTGTTTCAGCATAAGTCAACCTCCTCTCTAAATCAGACATAAAAATCTTTTTTCCTACAACCTTGATACTCTCACCACTTACCCCATAGCACTTGCTACAGATTACAGAATGAATTATTTGCATCACATACCTACTTAATAGTTTCAGAACTTCTCATTGTATAATAAACTTCCATTGGATTGATGTGGTTATATAACGTAATGAATAGTATCCTGGTGGTGCCTCAAAAAGCAGCCTCTCCATCCTGCACAAACAGCATATTTCTAATCTATCAAGTTTTCCATGTCCCGAGATTTCTCCATGTTTGCTTCGTCCTAAGTGACAAGGAAAATTTGCAGAATAAGAGAACTAAATTTCTCTAGAGCACAAAGGGAAACTATCTAGAGTGTAACAAAAAGCATGTGTAGGACAAAATCAATGAAAAGAACTCAAAATCTTCAATGAAAAATACACAAGTTCTCAAGACCAATTTGAAATAATTTATACAAAAAAAATGTAAAGTGCAGTGCCAATTAATTAGACTTACAGCAGGCTGTATTCATAAAGTGTCTATGTTTCCATTCTCGTTTTTTAAACTGCTATGATTGCATTTGCAAAATTGTAACAAATCTATATATAACTCATAAATCAAGCAGAAACCATAAGACTTTCATCATTCTAGTAGCACCAGAAGACTCTGTATCCCAAATTTTGATTCTTGCTTTTGACTTGTTTAGCTTAAAACATGAGATGGACTCCTACTATGACCTTACTAGGGCAAAGAGTCATGATAACCAGAAGACAAATGGGTTGCCTGCATTCTTCAACATATATGAGTATCACCGGAGAAGAAGCAGCAACAGTAACTACTAAGGGTGTTCTAAAGGCGTTTTATTCCTTTTTCTCCCAATTGAGTTAAGGACTTTTAAGCTGACAAAAGTTGATGAGCACCCAATGTTGGACCCATATGCACATATTAACTGACAAAGACAATGTCGTAACAAAAGTTATACTCATGGAAAAAGAATTTAACACACAAACGACGCATAATTTTACAACACACAGATTATAGACCATAACATATCATTTATTGTTAAGTGAAAGACTCTGCAGACCAGGTGTCTTGAGAGACAGCTTTACAATGTCACACCAGCATTTACTAGCAAATGATGTTGAGTTCTATCATAGCCAACCGACCGTCTGTACCATAGTCTACCAGAGTTAGAATCATGAATTAAGACGATAGTGAAAACATTGCTTCGGCACTCTTTGCCTATATGCAGGGATAATCCAAATATTTTACAGACATCAAGAGTACCTGCTGTTTCTCATGCATGCCATGCCCACTTCAGGACAGTAACTGAGGCACTCAAGGTGGCATTCTTATTCCCCAACCACATGTTTTAATGGTTTCGAGGAGAAGAGGAGGCTTAATTACCGAATGATCGTTTCCCATGGAGACATCTTCGGCCAACTCTTGTAGGAAAAGTTGAGCTTTTGAGAAAAGCCATGGTGCATCGGATGCCGTGGCCCTCGCCGAAGTGGGAAGAGCATCGCGGGCTAAAGGCGCCTCGGGGAGAGGGATAGGGGAATAAAAAGGCTCCCAAACGAAGCGGCACCAAAGAGGAGCATCCACCGTCAGATTCATCACGCCTCTCTTCTCCAACAAATGAACGGTACTGTCACATGAACTCCCATCTCTCTCTCTCTCTCTCTA
Organism: Musa schizocarpa; assembly: GCA_900464855.2. Lineage (NCBI taxonomy): Eukaryota > Viridiplantae > Streptophyta > Magnoliopsida > Zingiberales > Musaceae > Musa > Musa schizocarpa. The sequence goes on from LS990918.1 coordinate 20,454,736, forward strand.
TATATATCTCACGCTTCTCTCCGGTTCACTGGTCAGTAGCATGGGCAACGAGATCCCATGTGCCGGGCGATCTAGTCTTCGAGTTACGGACATCAACAGAGAGATTTCGTCGGCGACTACTTTTCCGCCTCCGCATAGGCAAAGTTTCCAGGGTCAGGAAGCCGAGACGCATCTGAGATCCAGAACCAGACCTTCTTCTCAGCCACCCACCAGGCAAAACCACCCGGAACACCGAGTTGAGAGGCTGCCACCCTCGACGAATTTAGCTTCGCAACCTTCTTTGAGGCAGCGCAGCGTCGAAGACGAGAGGAGACACCGGATGAAGAAGTACTCGTACATCCCCGACTACTACACCTCACTCGAACAGGTTCCGTCTTTTCACCTAACACTTCGTGGCATTCCTCTCGTTCAATTATGCAATATATTTATCATAATTAACCAAGCCTTGGATTATTTATCATCATATATTTCAAATATTTATAATATAATATAATAGACAAAAAATATTATTTTAGAATTTTCGTTAATGCTTCCAAGCATATAAAATTATCATCGTATGATAATAATTATAAGAAGAGTTAAGTATAAGTTTTATATCAAACCATCGATAAGTGATGAGATTTTCTAACTGTTTGAGGAAATCTCTCTATTCTGTTGAGGGAAATCCTCTAATCTGTTTAGGAAAATTCTCCCTTCTAACTTGTATAAAAAGAAGGAGGATATGTTAATAACAATCAACTACTTCTATAACTTGTTTATCTATTTATTTTCTAACATGATATCAGAGCAGTTCCTCCTTGGCGTATCGTCGTGTGTTAATAGCGACCCACGATAACATCTTTGCCTCGCGGAGTCTTGAAGAAGCACAAGGCGAGGGATTGAGCCGATGATGCGAGCATCGTCTTAGCTCTGCTCATCCACTTCTTCTCTTTCTTCATCGCCGGTCTTGCTTTTCTTCGTCGGCCTTGCTCCCTCTCCTATTTGCTGCCTACGATGGACACTCTCCGTCGTCGTCACGCAAGGAGGAAAACATTCTCTCTTTTGCCTCCTCAATAGCGGTGAGCGGCGAACAATGATTGCCTTCCTCGCTTCGGCCGGGAACAGCGTCGCATGGCTGCGCATCTTCCTCTCTGCGCGGCGACCTTTTTGCCGCTTCCCCTCTACCGGCGGCCTCCTTAGCGGCGATGTCCTCCTCCTCAATAGCTTCTGAGCGGCGAACAATGGTGTCTTCCTCGCTCGGTCTTCCTTGCTTAACGGACGGTTGCTGCGTCTTCCTCCTTCATTGTCATTTGCTTCCCTTCCGGCCGAAGAACATGAACAACTCGCATCTTCCTTCCTCTACCACAGCAGCTTTCGCTGTTGCTTTTCTCTATACATCTAATTGCTGCAGATTTCTCTCACTGCAGTTTCCTTGAGTAACACTGCAGATTTTCGCGGCCATTTCCCTACGAACCGCAGTCTTGAGTACCGTTGCAGTTTTCGCAGCTATCTTCCGACGAACTGCAGCCTCTCCAATTCGCTGCAGCAAGCAGCAATCCACAGCAGCGAACCATAGTCTACATCTAATTGCTGTAGATTTCTCTCACTGCAGTTTCCTTGAGTAACACTGTAGATTTTCGCAGCCATTTCCCGGCGAACCGCAGTCTTGAGTACCGCTGCAGTTTTCGCAGCCATCTTCCGGCGAACTGCAGCCTCTACAATTTGCTGCAGCAAGCAGCAATCCACAGCAGCTGCCGACAACTTTGGGCACTGTTTTAGATTGCCCAATCTACCGCAGCAATCTATATCAGCAGCCCCCTCCCTCATTCTCCACTTCTTAAAAAAAAAAAAAAAAAACGAAGAAAAAAAAAAAGTCTTCGTTCACTTCTTCTGATGTTTCAGTTCCTGTAGGGACTCCCATTTCTTGTTCTTCTACAGGGCTTATCTCCATCAATGCTGCCACGTTGATACCCTTTAAGTTATCAAAGGGTGGCAACTATGCGTCCTGGCGAGCTCAATTTTCTAATCTTTTATTTGGATACGACTTGCTAGGTTACATTGATGGCTCTTTCAGATGTCCTCCGACCATGCTCAACATCCCCGGCGATCCCAGTCCAGTACCCAATCCAGCTCACAAACTATGGCTACGTCAAGATCGTCTCATCCTCCAAGCCATTCAAGCTTCAGTTGCTGGATCTATTACTCCCTTGATATCTTTATGTGTGACAATTTTGGCGATGCATGGTCTACACTACAAACCACCACGGCAAATCATTCGGCGTACTTTCATGAAGCTCGGTCTTCTATCCAAGCTTATGGTGACAAAACAAGAGGGAAGTAGTATATCGATTATCTACAACACATCAAGGTTATCATTGATGACTTGGCCTTAATAGGTCATTCTCTATGTGACGAAGAGGTTGTTATTCATACCCTCAATGGTCTCGACACCGACTACAAGGAATTGGGGCTGCTGCAATTGGACACGCGACTTCGCCATGATCTCTTTTGAAGATCTCTATGATAAGGCGTGATTCTGAGATGTACTTGAAGCGTCGCGGACAAACTACACGGATCAACATCCTTTGCTCAAGTCGGTCATAAGTCTAAGCGGAAGAATTTTCGGTACTCGTGCGAACATCACCCAAGGTTTGGCTAATCGCCTCTTGATTACGTGAGTTCCATACAACACCCCTCCTATCCTCCTAGTCATCACTTACCATGAAAGTGGCAACTCCGACCATCATCAGTCTTGGCGTCCGCCCTACTAGAGCCATCAAAGGCGGGTCGTTTGCCAGCCAATGTGTGACAAAGTCGGCCACTCCGCTAAAGTTTGCCGGTCTCATCCCCGCCTCCCTGCTCCGTCACACTAGTCTCAGGCAAATCTCCTAACTTCTCCGACACCTAGCCGGTCCAATTTGGATTGTCGGCCTCTGGTGCCTCTCATCACATCACCGCTAATCTTGAATTTGTCTCTTCACAATCCCTATGGTGGCGATGAAGATATCATCATCGGTGATGGTAAAAGGACTTCCTATAACTCATATTGGTTCCTGGCGCTTAATTTCGACTCTAATACATTTTACATTTCGATGATGTTTTATGTGCTCCTCATATTAAAGCATAACCTCATTTCTATTTCTCAATTTTGCAAACATAACAATACTTCCATTGAATTCTTTCCTGATTCTTTTCTTGTTAAGGACTTGAGCACGGGGGCATCATTGGTCCAAGGCCCGAATAAAGACAACATTTACGAATGGCCGTCAACCTCTCGAATAACCCAGCCCACTATTCATTCTTCTGTTGCGGCTCCAATTGATGTGTGGCATCGTCGACTTGGTCATCCCTCGTCCTTTATTCAGCAGAAATTATTATCTCGTCACTCTCTTCCTCTTTTTAAGTCCACTAATTCTATGATGCATTGTGATGCTTGTCTTAGTAATAAGAGTCATCGGCAGCCTTTTGGCTCATCTTCCATTTCCTCTTCTAAACCTTTTGAAATTATATATAATGATGTTTGGGGTCCTGATCCAATCTTATCTTTTGATAAGTTTCGATTTTATGTTATTTTTGTAGATCACTTCTCTAAGTACACATGGATATATCCTCTTTCCCATAAATCGGCGTTTCTAGCATTTTTTTCCACTTTCGAAGTTGGTGAAAACTATTTTCAGTCTACCATTAAGGCAGTCTACTCTCGATGGTGGTGGTGAATATCAAGCCACGGCATCCCATCTCTCGACTTGTGGCATTCAACACCTCAAGTCTCCCCCATACGCCTCAACTAGTTGGTTCGCGAACACAAACATCGGCATATAGTAGAAACCGGACTCACACTTCTACATCGGGCTTCCATGCCTTCAACTTTTGGATGACTGACCTTCCAAACTCTTTGTCTACCTAATTAATCGAATGCCTACACCCGGTTCTACAATACCGGTCCCCCCTTTGACACACTATTTCACAAAACCCCTAACCTTTCGTAAACTCAGAGTGTTTGGTTGTTTATGTTATCCTTGGTTACGTCCCCTATGCCTCTCATAAGTTAACATTCGATCTACTCCTTGTGTCTTTATTGGTTACTCCCTTGAACATAATGCTTTCATTTGCTATAATCTCCACACTCACAAAATCTTCATATCCGTCCGTTGTCTTTGTTGAGTCTAACTTTCCTTTCCAAACCCTTCCATATCCTACCATACGGACCACTTCACTATCTCCTTTGGGGTATACGCCGGTCCAATCGGACGAGCCTCCCATGACTTCGTCTACTTCCTCCCCTCGATCCGCACTATATCACTCCGGTTCAACACTTGCCCGTTCCTACTCCCTCCACTCTTCCCCAATTGATGGGGCAATATGTTCGAGACACAACCATCCTCTTTATCTCCTTTTTGCCCAAGTGCCCCCTGGCGTGTCTCCACTTGACCCGACTTTTGCCACAGATCCTCACCCAACATCACCTCCCAATCCTGTCATCTCTAATCATCCTATGACCACTCGCTCTAAGCATGGTATTTTTTTAAACCTCGTCGGTACTTAACCTTCAAGCTATCATGAATTCCTCATCCCCCAACGTTGAACCCACCACCTTTACTCAAGCCTAAAAATCTCCACATTGGCATACTGCCATGAGTGAGGAATATAATGCCCTCCTCCATAATTCAACGTGGGATCTCATTCCTTTCCATCCTTCACAAAACATCATCGGGTGTAAGTGGGTCTTTAGAATTAAGCGGAACCCAGATGGCTCTGTTGCCCGATACAAGGCACGCTTGGTCGCTAAAGGGTTTCATCAACGACCTGTGGTTGATTTCACTGAGACGTTTAGTCCTGTTGTTAAACCCACTACAATCCGGCTCATCTTGAGTCTAGCTACCACTAAAGGCTGGCAATTACAACAATTAGATGTTAATAATGCATTTCTACAGGGATCTCTATCCGAAGATGTTTTTATGCAATAACCCCCCGGTTTTACTCATCCTCGATTATCCGCGGCATGTTTGCAAACTTGAGGAAAGCCATTTATGGACCGATCGAGACTCAGAGAGCTTGGTTTAGTCTGAACTTAGCTCATTTCTTATTTAAACCCGACTTTCTTAACTCCAAATCGACGCCGTTGTTTTTAGCGACATTATCATGGAAACACAATGTATATTCGGTATATGTGGATGATATTATTATCACGGGCAACAATCCCATCAGCATTCAGCGTTCATCAAACGGTTGGCGACTCGATTCTCGCTTAAGGATCTCGGACCCTTGAGCTACTTACAGGCGTCGAAGCTACCTTCACATCTTCCGGTCTCCTTTTATCACAGCATAAGTACATTCAAGATTTGTTATTAAAGACAAACATGCAGGATGCAAATGCAGATTACAACCCCCATCTCTACTAGTGGTTCTCTCAAATTATGGGATGGAAGTCACCTTTCTGAGAACCCACTCAATACCGCCAAGTTGTTGGCTCTTTATAATACTTAGCTCTCTGGCGGCGGACATCTCATTTGCTATCAACAAATTATCACGGTTTATGCATCAACCATCTACTTTACTTTACGGTGTGCGGTCAAGAGACTTCTCGATATCTTAAAGGGACCTTAAATCATGGACTCTTTTTTCGTAAACACTCTCCACTTTGTCTTCATGCCTTTGCCGATCTTTGATTGGGCGGGGTAATCTTGATGATAGAACATCCACATCGGGGTATATTATCTTCCTTGGTGCACATCCAATCGGTTGGAGTTCTAAGAAGCAAAAAAGCAGATTATTTCGGTCTACATTAAAAAGGCGAATACCGTGCCATTGCCGCTACCACTGCAGAACTCAATTGGATCACGAATCTACTCCAGGAACTCAACATCGATTCCACCCCTACAATATATTGTGATAACATTGGAGCTACCTATCTGTGCGCTAATCCGGTATTTCACTCCCGCATGAAACATATTGCTATCGATTTCCACTTTGTACGCGATCAAGTTATCCGCCGTCAACTTTGTGTTTCTCATGTTCATACGGCTGATCAATTGGCCGACTCATTTACGAAGCCTCTAGCTCGTAAATTTTTTGCATTACATCAGTCCAAGATTGGCCTCCTTGATCGGAGCACCATCTTGCGGGGGCATGATAAGTAGATGAGATTTCCTAACTGTTTGATGAAATCTCTCTACTCTGTTGAGGGAAATCCTCTAATCTGTTGAGGAAAATTCTCCCTTCTAACCTGTATAAAAGGAAGGAGGATATGTTAAGATATGTTAATAACAATCAACTACTTCTATAACTTGTTTATCTATTTATTTTCTAACACATACAATAGACGAATCTTCTATACTATTTTGATTTTTGGTGTCAGTTTGATTTGATTTGGATCGACATACTTAGAGTTAATTATATATTATCCCATATAGCTTGGCATCCTTAGCATCTTCGTCCACAGGACTTCAAAATTTTATATTAAAATTTCTATAGTTATGAAAGTGAAATATTTAGCTCCATTTAAACTGATAGAAGCATAAAAATAATTAAAAAAATAATAATTTTAACATTTCAATTTATGGTGATAGACTGCAATACTATTAAGAGCTATAGTGACTATTGTGGATGAGATAAGTGATTGCGAGAGGTGAGGGTCGCTTTGCATCTGCGTCAATATCGATGTAGTTATCAAGCGACCCTTTTATCACTCTGTATCCGCGTTGGCGTCAACGCAGATGTCGAGTGGCTCTTTGGTTGCTCGATAATTGTGTTAACACTAATACAAATGCAAAGTGACAAAAGGGTCGCTAGACAACTATATTGACGTTAAGATCGATACAATTGTCGAGCGATGCAAATGCAGAGCATCGGCATCTGCATTTTTTTTTTTCCTTCTCTCTTTGCCTTATCTCTCATTGTCATTCTCCCTTCTCAATTATAACAATCATCTATGACATCCTACGATGCCGTAGTGTCACGGACTTAACTGGTTTTGCCTAAGTCGTGCGGCACCCTTGCGTGTCCGTCCGCAAAGGTCAGCCTCCCCGAAGCCTCCCACGGTCCCTTAGGTCCCACGAAAGAGAGAACAGGACAGAGAAAAGGCCTCACTCGGGATCCACAAGCAAACATCTCCAAAAAACACTTTATAGACAATGCAAATTCCAAACAAACTTTACAAGCTCTGAACAGTTGCACAACAAAGGGTAAAATGGTCCATTATAGACCGAGAATCTCTCGCACGTGTCCACATGACACAACCTTTATTTACAAGCCTAAATAGGCCACCAACCCAACTAAAATGGGACTATTAAGCCTTTGGCCGCCCCTCTACATGTTATACAAGGCATGAACATGCCAAAAGACCCGGACATACATAAGCATTACATCAAACATCCTGTTTCGAAGTTTGTCCGTTACATTCTCCCCCACTTATCCCTTCGATGTCCTCGTTGAAGCCTTTGTCGACATCGCAACTCCTGCGCCTTTCTTTGAGTCTTCAATCTTCTGCTCTTCTACAATGTGCTGTTGACTCCCAAGCGCTCTCCATTCTTGTTTTTTGAGTAGTCAAATCTTTGATCCGCCATCTTTGTTCCAACTCACCAATGACTCGACTCGGTGTGGGGTTGGTTGAGTTGTGTTGATCCTTGTTGATTTTCTGCGGATCCCTCGGATGAAGGAAAAGACCATCCTTCTGCAGCCAGTCTCTCAAAATGCCTCATCTTTGCTTGAGGCTGGGTGGATGCTTGTTGGAGCTTTAACGAGCATCCATAAACTCTGAAGTTTTGGGTCCTTCCTCCACAAAATTTGCTCGGTGACTCTCCTTTCACTTAGTTGTCACATCAAGTAGGTTCGCATCACTTAAAGCTTCGATTGCCATTTCGTTTGGGAAATGAAGCGGACAATCTATCTCAATGAGTAAGCGATCACCATTGGTGAGTATTTGACAACTATTGTCTTCGTTATCTTGAATGGTCTTTGAACATCTGCAGAGCTCCTCTTTGGATAGATAAGAGAATTGGGGTTTTCGGTTTCGCCCATTCTCTTAAGGGTTGAAGGCAAAGGTTACTTGACTTCGCTTGCCTCCTCGAGGTTGTACTCCATGCATCGAGTGACGGATCGGCCTTCCTTTGCTCTTTGCTCACACTTACGAAGCACTTGAAGTGTTTGCACTCCTTGCGTTGAGTTAGCTAACTTGTGATTCACCTTCTCAATGCCATTGAACTTCTGGAATGCGGGAAGTTTTCACCCCAACTTGGAGTAATTCTCTAATAGGTTTGGTAAGCCTGCGGGATTGTACCGTCTTCTCCATCAACTCTGCCTACTCCCACGAGTAGCGAAGGTCCAGCACCCATCATCTTGACTACTTCGTTCGTTCCTTGGTGGTGCACTCTTGCATGACCGAAGTCCTTCACTTTCGGCTATCTTGATGAGAAACTCATTGACACCGGTCTTACAAAGTTCCTTGGCCTCGCCCTTGACCTTGTCTCGGTGCCTTGGGTTTGCCTCTGCATGCTCCACCTCCTCGACCCCTTTCGACCAAGCTCTCCCTCCATGAGAGCAAGGGATCAATGACTTTCACGGAAGTCCCGCCTCTGCGGTACCATGGCGTTGCCATGCCATGGCACTACTATCCGTTGACTTCATAAGCGCATCCCTTTTCTTCACAATCGGTAGACATGCCTCGTGGTACTCTTCCTTAGAGTCCACCTCCATTCTAAGCGATACATGATTTTTGGGTAACTAAGTCCCTCTCGGACTTGTCGCCGCTTCCTTGCCCCTTTCGACCCCCCTGCTTTCAACACCTCTGTGTTCTCCAAAAGCGACACCCATTGGTCGATGGAAAGACGACTGCAACTCCCATGCACGACCTCGCCATCATGTTGTAGGGTTTGCACGCGATTCTGTTCTCCTTAGCTTCCTTGGTAGCGGCGTTAAAACTTACTCGACCTTGTCCTCGACTTGTCGGGCTCCTTAAGTGAATATGAGCTGCGGGCAGTCCAACTCTCCGGTTGCCCGATCATACCGTTGTATGATTAAGTCCCTCCCATGGGACTCACTGGTACTTGCATTCGAACTTTTCCCTCGGTGGAACACAGCCCCCATATGCTGATGACCAAGGCTTTCATCCGATGCAAAATTCGATGCACACACGGAAGACCCGCCTCTACGGTACCATGGCCTTCACTCCTTGAATCCATAGCACTTCTCGCCGTCGTGTTGTTCACCGAAGTGGAGCTTCCAGTAGCTCCCGATTATACCTCCGTATGATCTAGTCCCTCACGGGGCAAAGTCGTGTGTATCGCATTGCCACGAATTGTTCCACCACAATCCGCTGCACCATGTCGCCTCCTGGTGACTTCTCCATTGCATTCTGATCCTTGTGGAAAAACTCGAATTGTGAACCCTCCATGTGTGGCCTCTGCCAATACATCGCAGGGTCTCCTCTACCTTCGATTTTGTTCGCTCCTCTGGCAATCGACCTTCATCCACCCACTCTTGGGTCACACCGCGATGAAGCACCGCTCTAGGACAGTCCGTCACCTAGTAGCTCCCAAAGTCCCCGACTTCGCGCAATTAGTGCATCATTGTGCGGATCCCGAGCCTCTACCCCTACCGGCACAATCTTAATTTTGCGCGCGCCTCCTTTATAACAACTTGAATGACAACAACGTGGCATATTCTTCAAGAGTACCCGCCTATGCGTCCTCTTGCCCCGTGCTAAGGCCTTCTGATCCCAACTTCGCCTCCACAAATTGAGTCGCCTTAGTTCCTCCATCAAATGCTCCTCCAAGATAAGGTGCATGTGCCCCGAAGCTCCCTTCGTCTTTGGCACCATGCAAGATGAGTCCGCTCTGTCAGAATGAAGGACCCATGGAACAACATGATCTTACTATTGCCTCTACAAGAGTTCATGTCCTTTACCTCTGTCTAAGGAAAGCACTGTGCCTCTGCTCCATGTTCCAACTTTTATGCTGGCTCCCTTCAAGCGGCTTGGGTACTTCACCAAGTTACACCCAAGTTGCTCCGCTCCTCGCTTTTGCATTGAGTTGATGGTGGCCCTCGCGCCCACCATTCCACGGGTCAGACCCTCCCTTGAGTCCGATCTCCGTATCGACTCAAGTGTGCCTTCATTTGTGTTGCCTTGGGTCCTCCCCACTTGATCTCGCAATGCATCCACCAATGCATTCTCTCAAAGCGAGATCATGCGACGACTCCTCGCCGCTTGCTCAGCCTATTGAGCTTCGTGGAGTTGTTGTTTGTTGAGGTACTCCTCAACTTGTGAGGTCCGTCCCACAAGATTCTCCCTCTGGAGAGCCGGGACTTATCCCTCTTGGATAACTGTCCCATTGGAGCAACATCTCTCTTCGTTTCGGAGACCACCATCCCCTTGGACTACTCCGATCTGCTGAACAAACTGTGCATTGTTCTGCCTCCTGCAAACACACTTGCTAGATTGCGACTCCACGTCAATACAACCCCCGCTGCACCCCTCAAGGCCTAGCAACATGCTGAACTAGTTGCACCCTTCAGCCTCCTACGGACGTATCCTTCACATGTCAAGAGAAAGTTTCAATGCTCCATGGCGCGAAGGAGTTTGCCGCCTTGGGATAACCCACCGAACATTCCGTCGTTCGCATTCAAAGCCCATGTATGAGTACCAAATTCTTGAGCTAGCAATTCCCTCACCTCGTGAGCTTTGCATAACTCTTTTGGTCGTTGAGCAACTCATTCCACCTTGCATGGTCTCATCTTTTACCAAGCCTTGCTTGCCTTGAGCACCATCAAGTATCGTTGTCAGCGTTGAGTAGTAGCTCAAACTCAACCATCCCAACCTTTATGCGCTTCACATTCTTCCAAGCTTGTCTGTTCTCGTGGTGCCTCTTGCGTGAAGGGTTGCACATTCCTCGAATGCCAATCTCGGATGCCCGCTCCTCGGCGACTCCTCTTCCCTACATCTCCATGCGGGTTTTCCCCAAGCGGATGGCGTGTCTTGACTGCCCTCAACGCAGCCCCGCTAGGTCCCCCACGTTTGCATGCTAAGTGTTTCTATGAGTGCTTGTCCCGCTCTGATACCATTTGTCACGGACTTAGCTGGTTTTGCCTAAGTCGTGCGGCACCCTTGCGTGTCCGTCCGCAAAGGTCAGCCTCCCCGAAGCCTCCCACGGTCCCTTAGGTCCCACGAAAGAGAGAACAGGACAGAGAAAAGGCCTCACTCGGGATCCACAAGCAAACATCTCCGAAAAACACTTTATAGACAATGCAAATTCCAAACAAACTTTACAAGCTCTGAACAGTTGCACAACAAAGGGTAAAATGGTCCATTATAGACCGAGAATCTCTCGCACGTGTCCACATGACACAACCTTTATTTACAAGCCTAAAGAGGCCACCAACCCAACTAAAATGGGACTATTAAGCCTTTGGCCGCCCCTCTACATGTTATACAAGACATGAACATGCCAAAAGACCCGGACATACATAAGCATTACATCAAACATCCTGTTTCGAAGTTTGTCCGTTACAGTAGTCCACCATTTTTATCTTCTATCCTTTTCTAACATGGTATCAAACCATGTCATCGTCGAGACTACCGTCGACCACTGATTCACTTTTGGAAGATCTTAGTGATAGAAGATAAGATTTCCCCAACTATACAAGGAAATCTCTCTACTTTGTTGAGGGGAAATCCTCTATTCTATTGAGGAAAATCCTCTCTCATAATCTGTATAAATAGGAGAGGAACATGTATTCAAACTAAAGTTACTTCTTTACTTCTTCAATAAAGTTTCTTCAATAATTATTCTTATCTTCTATTATTTTCATTATAGTATCAGAGCCACTTGCCAAGCTCTCTTTTCGCCGTCGACTCATCTATTGCTTCTCCACCTCCGACAACAATATGTTGCTTCTCCACCTCCGACGGCAAAAGAAAAAACTTTCTACTACTGATTTTCCATCTTCTCCACTGTCACTCTGCACCCTTCTCCACTGCCACTCTGCACCAACATCCGTTCCCTTCCGTTGTGGAGTCTCTAATGCTACGCTCACCAACACTGCCTCACCTTTCCTCCTTTGCTATATCCTTCTTCTCTATTGTAGCATCGTTGTAGCTTCCTCCTTTGTTGTACCTCTATTACAGCTTTCTCCTCTCTCCTCTGCTGCATCTCTACTATAGCTTCCTCCTCTGCTATAGTATCGCTGCAACATCGTTGCAACTTCCTCCTCTACTGCAACTTCCTCCCCTACTGCAGCTTATTCCTCTACTATAGCATTGCTATAGCTTTTTCTATTACTATAGCTTTCTCCTCTACTACAGCCATCGTCGTCATAACCGCAACAATAGCAACAGCAACAATAGCAGCAATGATATGCTCTTGTCCTACTCACGAAGCCTCTGGCTCGTAAATCCAAGATTGGTATCTTTCACAGGAGTACCATATTACGGGTACGGGGGCATGATAGAAGATAAGATTTCTCCAACTATATGAGGAAATCTCTCTACTCTGTTGAGGGAAATCCTCTATTCTATTGAGAAAAATCCTCTCTTCTAATCTGTATAAATAGGAGAGGTGTATTCAAGCTAAAGTTACTTCAATAAAGCTTCTTTACTTCTTCAATAAAGTTTCTTCAATAATTGTTCTTATCTTCTATTATTTTCATTACTCAACACCCTGACCACTAAGACACTTATCATCGATGACTTGGCTTTGATAGGTCATTCCCTATGTGACGAAGAGATCATTATCTATACCCTTAATGGTCTCGAAGATGACTACAATGAATAGACAGTTGCAATTCGGGCATGTGACTCGCTAGTATCATTTGAAGAACTCTATGACAAGTTGACTGACTATGAGACGTATTTGAAGCATAAGGATAAACTACCCGGACCGACTATCACAGCTCAAGTTAGTCACAAGTCTAAGAGGAAGGGCACTTGGTACCCTACGAACACCACCAAAGGTTTGGCCAATACACATCTTGATCTTATGGGTCCCATGCAAAACCCCCCCTTATCCTCCTAATTATAACTTCTTGCAAAGTAGCAACTCCAATAATCGTCTGCCTTGGCATCCTACCCCACCAAGCCAACAAAGACGGGTCGTCTGCTAGTTGTGTAATAAAATTGGACACTCCGCTAAAGTTTATCGGTCTCGACCCCGCCTCCCTGCTCCGTCACACTAGCCTCAAGCAAATCTCCTAACTACTCCGACGACTAGCCAGCCCAATTGGATTATCGATTCTGGTGCCTCCCATCACTTCACCTATGATCTTTAGAATTTGTCTCTCCATAACACCGATGGTGGTGATGAAGATATCATCATCGGTGACGGTAAAAGACTTCCTATAACTTATACTGGTTCCACAACGCTTAATTATGATACTACAACCTTTACACTCGATATGTTTTATGTGCCCCTCATATTAAACGAAACCTCATTTATGTTTCTTAATTTTATAAACATAACAATACTTCAATTGAATTCTTTCCTGATTCCTTTCTTGTCAAGGACTTGAGTACGGGAGTATCCTTGGTTCAGGGCCCGAATACAGGTAACATTTACGAATGATCATCAGCTCCACAAATAACCCAGCCCAATGTTTACTCTTCCATTGCGGCTTTAGTTGATGTGTGGTATCGTTGTCTTGGTCATCCCTCGTCCCTTATTCAACAGAAATTAGTTTCTCGTTACTCTCTTCCTATTTTTAAATCATATAGTTCTATTACGCATTGTGATTCATATCTTAGTAATAAAAGTTATCAATAGCCCTTTGGCTCATCTTCCATATCCTCCTCTAAACCATTTGAAATTATTTATACCGATGTTTGGGGCCCTACTCCAATCTTGTCTTTTGATAAATTCAGCTTTATGTCATTTTTGTAGATCACCTCACTAAGTACTGTTGGGAAATCAAGGGGGCGACATCATATGCGCAGCGGAAGAACAAGAAAACAAAAATCCCCGATTCCTAAAAAGATGTTCGTCGTCGTGCGAAGATTGGTGCGCAAAAATCCGTAAAACACAAAACTGCGTATAGAGATTGTGTTACCTAGGGAGATCGTATATCCCTGTTTCCTTACAGATCCTTAGGAGAGGGTGAAGGAGGTTAAGCGTCCTCCTCTCTAGCGGTGATCCACACAGCAGGGTTGTGACGACCCTCCTCAAAACTCCAGGCCTCTGAGGTGGAGAGGGAGAGGAGAATAGGAAAGGCAAGCAAATACTCTAGCCTATGAGGCTGTGAATCCCTCCTATTTATAGAGATCCCGTGTCAAACCCTAATGGGTCCTTCCCTAGTGGGTATTGGATCTGCATCCAATAAGACAAAGGGCTGGGGTCGGATATCTCATATCAGAACCTCTACTCATCGCAATGCCTACCATATGTGTGTGACCCTCTAGGTCCAATCATCGGTGGCGGTCGTCATACCTGTCGGAACTCCTTCTAACTTCGGTGAATTATTATCTTTGTAATAATTCACTTTCGACTCATCGACTTCTGGACGTACTAGGCCACTCTGCCAGTAGTCCCCGACGATCTGGGGAATCCAATCCATTGGGACAATGTCGTCCTTAGTTACCATGTACCTATAGTCCCTCATCCATCTAATATCCCAGAGCCAGAGTATATCGAGCATGGTGTTGTCGGACCCATACGGTTTCTACTCGAAGTCTCGCTCTAATCGGATTCTCAGGAGAACTCTTTTTCTCTCAACCCGAATGATGACGGCCGGGGATTTGTGCGAGCAAGAACACATGGGATATTCCTCTCATGGCGCAGAGAGTGGATGATCCTCTATCGACACTCAATAGCCCTCGTAAGGTCGACTACCAATCCCAATGACCAATTTGTACTAGATCTAGGACAGTCAAACCTATAAGTCGGTATCAAAGAGTGGAGCACTCATACAAGACATCCTTGGTGTCTCAAGTCTAAGGACCGGATACACCACTGGGACTTCTGGAAATCATTTGTCGACAATAAGGCATCATCAACCATCCAGCATTCCGTAAGCGGATCAATCAAGTGAACTCATTCTCCAATGAGCACACATCTTTGTATCCCTAGTGTCCCTACACGAGCAACTATGAGACCAAATTTTGCATCCATCATATGGGCCGGGTATACTGACATACCGGTCTATCCGGTTATCACGATGTCCCTCTCGAGTAACCTATGACCGGGATTATTTAGGATATGTGTTTAAAGGTGAATCGATCTCATTATCGTGATCTCATCACGATCGATTCCCATTGCACAAATCCAAGGACATCACAATATATATGCATTTATGCAATAGTTATAAAGTGATATACGCCAAAAAATATAATAAGCAAAAAGATTCGTATCAAGTCACACGTGCCATCACTCACGTGATTGGCTTCTTGGGCACCTATGACTAGCAATCTCCCACTTGACCTAAAAGCCAATCACCTATGTGTCCGATCCCCATCGGACCCTGTGACGCTCAAAGACAAAATGAGACAACGGCTTTGTTAGTAGATCTGCAATGTTATCTTGGATGGAACTCTTTCCCTTTGCTACATCTCCTCGGGTCACGATCTCTCGATAAAGGTGGAACCTCCTCGAACATGCTTAGATTACGATGAGACCTAGGTTCCTTAATTTGAGCAATTGCCCCGTTGTTGTCGCAATATAGGAGATCGGCTCTTCGCTACCCCAAGACGACTCCCAAATCTGTGATGAACTTCTTCAACCGGACTCCCTCCTTTCTTTGCATCGATCGATGCAATGAATCCTCCCCTTTGTGGTCGAAAGTCGAAGTGGTATCTTGCTTGGAACTCTTCCAAAGACACTTGCTCCTCCATTCAAGGTGTACACATACCACGAATTCGACTTGCTATCATCGACATCGGACTGAAAACTTGAGTCGTGTAGCCTTCAACCTTAAGGCTATTACCTCCATATACTAGTAAAAGATCCTTAGTCTTTCTCAAGTACTTAAGGATACACTTTCTTGCTTTCAGTGCTCAAGCACGGATCCTTTGATACTGCCGTGACACTTTCAGAGCATACGCTATATCAGGCCTAGTACATAGCATGGCATGCATGATAGACCCTATTGCTGAGGCATAATGTATCATATCCATGTTCGCCCTTTCTTCTGGAGTCTTTGGGGACATATTCATAGAAAGTGATATCCCATGTCTCATCGGTATGAGACCTCTCTTGGAATTTTCCATGCCAAACCTTTTGACAATAGTTTCTATGTACCTGGACTGGGACATGCCAAGCATCCTTTTGGATCTATCTCTATATATTCTAATCCCCAAGATATAGGATGCTTTCCCTAAGTCCTTCATGGAGAAGTGTCTAGATAACCAAACCTTTACTGTAGATAGCATTCCTACGTCATTCCCAATGATCAGGATGTCATCCACATATAACACCAAAGAGGTGTTAGCGCTCCCACTTACCTTCCTGTACACACAAGGCTCATTTTCGTTCTTAACGAAGTCATAAGATCTGATTGCCTCATCAAATCTTATGTTCCAACTTCGGGAAGCTTGCTTTAGTCCATAAATGGATCTAAGCAACCTACACACCTTATCTGGGCAGTTCTTGGACACGAATCCCTCAGGTTGCATCATATACACCTCCTCCTCGAGGTTCCGGATTGAGGAATGCGGTTTTCACATCCATCGCCGGATCTCATAATCATAGTGTGCTGCAATAGCCAATAGAATTCTGATTGATTTTAGCATTGCTTCGGGTGAGAAAGTTTCATTAAGTAGTCAACACCTTGCCTTTGACGATACCCCTTAGCCACTAGCCTTGCTTTATAGGTCTCTACCTTTCCATCTACTCCGATCTTTTTCTTAAAGATCCACTTGCAACCGATGGGTACAATACCTTCGGGCACATCAACTAGGTTCCAAACCTTATTGGAGTACATAGAATCCATCTCAGAATTCATGGCTTCTTTCCACTTCCCGGAGTCTATACTCATAATAGCCTCCTCGTAGGTCGAGGATCAATATCCTCTCACATCCTCTCTGCTCTAATACGTCCCACATATCTCTCGGGAGGATGGGATACTCTATCGGACACTGGCGTAAAGTTGATACTTTGTGTATTAAGTACCGAACGGACTTCTGGTCAGTAGAGTGGTGCTTGAGCTTGGTTCTCCAACCTCGCTCAATTCTATCATTCTCCCCTTTGTCTCCGTCAAGAATGTGTTCCTTCTCAAGGAACACTGCTCTCTTAGCTACAAAGACCTTTTGGTCCTCGAGATGATAGAAATAATACCCACAAGTTTCCTTGGGGTATCCCACAAATTTGCATCGCTCTGTCCTTGATTCTAACTTATGGGGTTGTGTCTTCTAACATGGGCAGGCAGCCCCCGGATCTTAACAACCATAAGATCGGGGCTTCTTCCCTTTCCATATCTCATATGGTGTAGACACTACTGGACTTAGTTGGAACTCTGTTGAGAAGGTAAGCTGCGGTTTCTAGGGCATATCCCGGAGAATGAGATGGGTAGGTCAACGAAACTCATCATGGTACCATATCTAATAATACGATTTCTCCTTTCGGAGACACCATTGAGTGAGGTGTATAAGGAGGTGTCCATTGGGATAATATCCCATGGTCCTTAAGGAACTGAGTAAACTCTGTACTTAAGTATTCACCTCCTCGATCTGATCGAAGAGTTTTGATACTCTTTCCAGTCTGGTTCTCCACCTCATTCTTATACTCTCTGAATTTCTCAAAGGCCTCGGACTTGTACTTCATTAAGTACACATATCCATACCTTGAGAAATCATCAGTAAATGTAATGAAGTAGAAGTAACCTCCAATGGCATGAGTTGACATGGGTCCACATACATCACTATGTATGAGTTCCAACAACTCATTAGCTCTCTCTCCAGTTCTACTAAATGGAGATTTGGTCAGTTTTCCACGAATGCAAGGCTCACAAGTTGTATATGACACATAGTCGAATGGATCTAGATATCCATCATTTAGCAACTTTTGAATCCTTCTTTCATGGATGTGACCTAGCCTACAATGCCACAGGTATGCACTGTTCAACTCATCTCGTTTCCTTTTGGACATATTTACATTCATGATATGTGGAGTGGTTGTCACGCCCCTCAAAAATATCGACAATATTTAAAATTTTCGTCATAACTAACCCAGGATCCAAGCACACATTTGAGGTCACTAAGAAAACATTCAGATCAAAATTTCACCTCTATAGTTTACAAATTCATAACCCTGTGCAATTCATAAACATACCACTCATCACTCGATAATTCATACAATCAGAACTCAACTCATCAAAATAATAGCCATAATATAAATTCACAAATGGGGAAGTCTATGCAGTCACCAAACCAACGATTACCATAAGATCATATCATTACACGAATTTAACTTAACATACCAAAATCCTATACATGAGAGATCCTTTATCTTACACAAAATCCACAGGTTTAGATTCATCGTCACATTTCATAAGATGCAGAGTATCTTATACAACAAATACACATATGCTAACAAAGATCTGCCCAAAATCTTCTAAACTTTCCACCGCCTCAGCCCAATCTTATCATTTAAGCAAGGAATATGCTATCCTGAAAAATTTATCAACAAACGGGGTGAGCATAAAGAGCTCAGCAAGTGACTAACATATCCATATCAAAATAGTACAACTTCCAAAGAGATACAGTTCCAAAATACAAGGCAGAATATACGATTTCGTAGACATAATATCATTAAGAGTAGAACATAATTGTCATTTCAATCTTACATATTTGGTTCCTGACAGATTGGGGCATAGAGTAATTGGAGCATATCAGTAACAAAGGAAACATATCGGAGCTTATCAATGGCATATAAAATGTTCCGAAGCATATCAACGGCATATGGAACATTTCGAAGCAAAATCATCAGTGAATGAAGCATTTCAGAGCATATCAAAAACAAATATCGTACAGAAGCTCAAACGTTGTCCTTGACGTTGCAATCATATCATTCTTATCCAGAGCATGAACAGAAACAACTCACCAAAACTCTGGATGTCATATCAAACATATAGAAGGTGTGGTGGGATCTCAGTCAGAATGTGATTCATCCATTTCTGAATGACCACCTGACAAAAGTCTCCCACGTCTGGGAGATCCATCCACCCACGTCTAGGTGAAGTCAGAGGGGCCGGCAGAGCATCACAGGCTCTAAACACATACCCTTTACCATTTCTGGCAAAGGTCCATAATATCCCACGGAGCGGGACCCCACAGAGCAGGTAATAAGCGCATACCCTTTACCATTTCTGGCAAAGGTCCAGACAATCCCACACACCAAAGTACAAGAGGGCAGTTTTAACAATAAGTAGCATATATCGGAAGCACACGCGGAACAACAAACGTGCATGTGCCTTTTCGAGACAATACGAAACAAAGAACAAATCTCTCACAAAGGTATTCAGATTTGGAATGAAATAAAACAAGAATGTACAGGGATTCCAAGCAATCATATTTAGCTCAAATCTAATAAGAAGGTTAAACGAATTCAAATATCCAAAGGAACGGAGCAGAATATGCGAAATCGACCAAAGCTCGATTTCGGACAGAATTCCAGTGGCACATCAAACAAATACTTCAGAATATCAATTATGCTCCAATGCATATAAGAAAACTATGGTCGAACCATATATCAATCTATATTCTGATGGAACAGATTTCATACGAAACAGGGTTCCCAACGCGGAGTTACCTTTGATTTGGTAACACAAGGTCAAAAACACAATCACTGGTTTGCAGAATTTATAGGGTCGGATTCAACAGACAATAGGGTAGGCAATTGAAATCCAAAATTTTCAAACTATAAGTCAAAAGAAATATTTTCAAGTCTAGTTTCAAATAAAACCAGTTTGGTATAATTCAGAATTTTCAACAGGGAGTTATAGGCATTTTAGTATCGACAGGTCAGAAATCTTGAACCCTGTTTTACAGCGTCTATAGGCTCAATTGAATCAGATGTTTGGGTAAGTATTCGGTGTCCAAAATCTACAAAATCAGTGTCAAAAGGAAGATATAAGAGTCTAATTTCAAACAAAATAGTTCCTGCCCGTATTCATATTTTGTACTAAAACTTATAGCTGAAACAGCGTATAGGGGTCAGTTTACCGAAAAAAAAACTTCAGAATCCATGGTTCTATGTCCAAAGAGAGACATATCAGTTTCTAAATAGAAATCCTTCAATTTATTTTGAATCACATAAAAACAAAGACTAAAAATTCTGTAGGATAGGATTAGAACACTTGCCTTTGAGAATTTTAACCCGAAGTGAAGAGATTAAAGCAAGAACCCTAAAAACCCCAATTTTTTCTTCTTCTTCTTCTTCTTCTTCTTTCTTTCTTTCTTTCTTTCTTTCTTTCTTTCTTTGATCACCCACGAGCTGCCCTCTCTGCTTCCTTAAGAACGAAGGCAGAGAGGCTTAAACGGTGAAGCTTGTATTTTTTGTACATTTTACAGTTTAGTCCTTGGATTTATCATATTCACGATTTAGTCCTTAGGGTTTACATATAGGTCCTCAGATTCTTTCTTTTAACAAATCCTCCAACTCTCGTGAATAAGTTCTCAGATTCATACTTTGACTTTTTATCAAATTTAAAATAGATACTTACATTTCAACTAGAAACTTATACGAAAATTCGGAAATGAGGGGTGTTACAGTGGTGTCTAACATAAATAAACCATTATGCAATGTTCCTTTCGTGATGATCTTATCATCTAATAATATCGAACAACCATTGTTCTCAAAAACAAATTTATATCCACTAACTATTAAACATGAAATGGAGATAATGTTTTTGATAATAGAAGGAACAAAATAACATGCATCTAATGCAATAAAAGCTCCACTAGGCAGATGTAGGGCGACCTCGCCAACAACTAATACAGTAACTTTTGCTCCATTACCCATCTTGAGGTCCATCTCACCTCTCTGTAGTCTCCTAGACCTTGCCAGAACCTGCAACGAATTGCATATATGATAAGCACTACCGGTATCCAATACCCATGTGTTATCATAAGAGTCTGACAAATGGAGACTGATCATGAAAGTACCTGAAGCTTCATCAAGCTTTTGTTTCGCCCTTTCTGCAAGGTACTCTTTGCAGTTTCTCTTCCAATGCCCATCTTTACCACAGTGGAAGCACTGACCTTTGTCCTTTGCTGGGTCTTTCTTAGCAACCTTTGCTTTACCTTGTTTGCCCTTGCCCTTGCCCTTTCCCTTCTTAAGGGACCTTTCTGCTTTTCTTTTCTTTCTGGTCTCACCAGTGTAGAGAACTGGCTTCTCTTTCTTAATAGTACTCTTTGCCTCCCTCAACATATTGAGGAGCTCTAGGAGAGTCACCTCAAGCTTGTTCATATTAAAATTCATTATGAATTGTGAAAAGGAATCTGGTAAGGACTGAAGCATAATGTCCACACACAAGTTATCCTCTAGGACCATTCCTAGACCTGTGAGTTTCTCTATCCACTCAATCATCTTTAGGACATGGTTCTGAACCGGTGTCCCCTCAGTCATCCTAGCGCGGAAAAGGCTCTTGGATATCTCATATCGTTGAGTCCTTCCCTGTTCCTCAAACAATTTTTTGGACATGTAGGAGAATGGATCGGCATCCATCTTTTAATGTTGTCTCAGTAACTCTGGAGTCATAGAGCCCAACATATAGCGAGCAAGAGTGGAGTCATCAATGTACTTCACGTGGCGGCGATCTCATCCTCGCTTGCCCCTTCTTCTAGGCGTAGGTATCCTCAGTATCAAGGGCGTACCACGATTTTCTCCATTTGTGAGAACAATTCTCAAATTCTGGACCAATCAGGTATAATTTGGACCGATAAAGGCGGTTGACATCAAGTATGCCACGTAAAGGGATTTGAAAGCGACATTTTTTTGAAAATAAAGATGTAGCATAAATGAATAACATGCAGATTTTGCAAGAAATAAACTATCAAGATATGGACTTCTATCTTAATATGCTCCCCACTATTTTACTAACGAGTCGCGACACCCTCAAAGATGCGAAAGCGGAAGTCTCCAGCGGAGACTTCTAGTGGGGATCGGGGATCAATCAGCGTCTTAGTGTAACCTCGAGGGACTCGACCAATCACACTAAGCCTAAAAGGTAGGCAACTCTTGCCGATCACAACTCCTTGTGATTCCCGATCTGATTCGGCCTCCAGAATCACCATGGCCTCGAGGGACTCGACCAACCATGATGCTTTCGGTTAAGTCAACACCGCCGTTACAAGATGAGTCCGATTTGATGATATACCCTCGAGGGACTCGACCAAGCATACCATGTCCTCGGTCACGGTGACATCTCTATGTCGTAAAGCAAGATGGCGAATCGCGATATAGGTGAGTCTCGGGGACTCGACCAACTCAACCTACACGGGAATGGGTTCCTACTCATAACGATGGAAGGCCACGTGGGTCAATCTAATTGCCTCCGTCTACCGAATTTAATATTATCGAGATGTTTCTATAATTTGGTCTCCTAATATGGCATGTCACACATATACATATTTAATATATATCTACATCGCATGCAAATATATATACATATCTAGTATGTGTATAAGCAATCACATCGGATGATCATGGACCACAACCTAATATGATTAGGCTGAGCCAATGGGGCCTAATCACTCACATCAAGATCTATGTGTGCAACGGTGCATCTCCATGCCCTTGTGATCGTCCATCTCGTCCTCGTCGGTTCCGTCGACATCTTGATGCATCTCCATGCATCACGATCGTCCGTCTCGTGGGTCCCGCTATCGCATCCACGCTCCCGTTGCGCCTCCTCATGTGATTACAACTTAATCATAGGCACGCAGGCCCGACAATAAACGAGAAATATAATGGAGTTTATGAGACCTCAATAATAATAATCATAAGTACACACATCACAAGGTCCATGATCATCCAGTCCACACATCATACATCACATGTATAAATAATCATCATCATGTAGGACTACTAGATAATAATAAATAATAATAATCAACTAAACCTTTAAATTAATTAATATTTTTTTGAAATCGGGGACATGTAGGGAATTTCTCAATTCTAAAGGGTATTTTCGTAATTTGGACAAAAAGGAAACTGGAATTTCTCAAATTCACGGGGCAAAACTATCCTTTTGCCCAAAACCCTAATTCCCTCTCTGCCTTTGCCCAGGCTTGGGCGAGGGCGGCGGTGCCCTCGCTGCAGAAGCGGACGCTTGGCGTGGGCGCTTACCAATCTGGTGGAAGCCCCGACGCCGCCATCCCTCGTGGCGGTTCGCG
This sequence comes from Musa schizocarpa, assembly GCA_900464855.2. NCBI lineage: Eukaryota > Viridiplantae > Streptophyta > Magnoliopsida > Zingiberales > Musaceae > Musa > Musa schizocarpa. The sequence goes on from LS990918.1 coordinate 20,478,026, forward strand.
CATGAGGCGGCCATGGCGGTCTTTGCCCTTTGGCGGCCGCCCTGCCCGGGGGTTTTGCCGGGAGGGCGACCCGCGGGCGCGATGCCCTCTGATTGCCCTCAAGCCGCTGCGCCCGTGATTGCCTCGCCGCGGGGTCGTGACGCTTATGGCGCCTCTACCCGCCGGCCGCCGCCGGCCGGGTATGGCTTCTTTGCGAAGCGGACCGGCCGGCCATTCGGCTGCTGCCCGGTAACGCGCATGCACCGGCTATGGTGCTCAATTGCATTTCTTCTTTGCCGGCTGTGGTCGCAGCATGCAGATCGAGGGGCGGCGAATCTTGCCCTTCCCGCTTTTTTTAGCGTCAACGATTTTGGCGTCAATATTCTTCCTAAACACAACACATGTAGTTCAAAACCAATCATTTTGCACGAACAACCCGGCTCGATACCTTTGTTGGGGAAATCAAGGGGGCGACATCATATCAAGCGTGGAAGAACAAAGAAAACAAAAATCCCGATTCCAAAAAAAAGATGTTCGTCGTCGCGATGCGAAGATTGGTGAAAAAATCCATGAAAACACAAAGCTGCGTATAGAGATTGTGTTACCTAGGGAGATCGTATATCCCTGTTTCCCTGCAGATCCTTGGGAGAGGGTGAAGGAGGTCAAGCGTCCTCCTCTCTGGCGGTGATCCACTGGCCGGGGTTGCGGCGACCCTCCTCAAAAACTCGGGGCCTCGAGGGTGGAGAGGGAGAGGAGAATAGGGAAAGGCAAGCAAAGACTCTAGCCTATGAGAACGTGAATCCCTCCTATTTATAGAGATCCGTGTCAAACCCTAATGGGTCCTTCCCTAGTGGGTATTAGATCGCATCCAATAAGACAAAGGGGCTCGTGGGATATCTCATATCAGAACCTCTACTCATCGCAATGCCTACCATATGTGTGACCCTCTAGGCCCAATATCGAGCTGGCCGTGAGTCATACCTGTCGAGAACTCCTTCTAACTTCGGTGAATTATTATCTTTGTAATAATTCACTCGACTCATCGACCACGGACGTACTAGGCCACTACCAGTAGTCCCCAGACGATCTGGGGAATCCAATCCATTGGACCTGTTTGTCCTTAGTTACCATGTACCTATAGTCCCTCATCCATCTAATATCCCGGAGACCGTATATCAAGCATGGTGTTGTCGGACCCATATCGGTTTCTACTCGAAGTCTCGCTCTAATCGGATTCTCTGGGAGAACTCTTTTCTCTCAACCCAAATGACCCTGGCTAGGGATTTGTGCGAGCAAGAACACATGGGATATTCCTCTCATGACACAGAGAGTGGATGATCCTCTATCGACACTCAATAGCCCTCGTAAGGTCGACTACCACTCCCAATGACCCTGTACTAGATCTGGGACAGCCAAACCTATAAGTCGGTATCAAAGAGTGGAGCACTCATCTGGGACATCCTTGGTGTCTCAAGTCTAAGGACCGGATACACTACTAGGGACTACGGAATCGTTGTCGACAATAAGGCATTATCAACCATCCGGCATTCCGTAAGCGGATCAATCGATGAACTCATTCTCCAATGAGCACCTGATCTTTGTATCCCTAGTGTCCCTACATGAGCAGCTATGAGACCAACTGCATCCATCATATGGACGGGTATCTGACACACCGGTCTATCCGGTTATCCGCGATGTCCCTCTCGGTAACCTATGACAGGGATTATTTAGGATATGTGTTTAAAGGTGAATCGATCTCATTATCGTGATCTCATCACGATCTGATTCCCATTGCACAAATCCAAGGACATCACAATATATATATGCATTTATGCAATAGTTATAAAGTGATATACGCCAAAATATAATAAGCAAAAAGATTCTGTATCAAGTCACACGTGCCATCACTCACGTGATTGGCTTGTTGGGCACCTATGACTAGCAAGTACACATGGTTATATCCTCTTCACCATAAATATGATGTTTCCACCATCTTTCCCACCTTTTGAAAGTTGGTTAAAAACTACTTTCAATCTACAATCAAGACGGTTTACTCTGACGGTGGCAGTGAATATCAAGCCCTGACATCCTATCTCTTAGCTTGTGGTATCCAACACATCAAGTCTCCCCCACATACTCCTCAACTAGTTAGCTTTACCAAATACAAACATCGGCATATAGTAAAAACTGGGCTCACACTTCTACATCAAGCCTCTATGCCTTCAAACTTTTGGACAACAACCTTTCAAACTATCGTCTACCTTATTAATAGAATACCTACACCAGTCCTACATTACCAGTTCCCCTTTGACACACTCTTTCACAAACCTCCAAACTTTTGTAAACTCTGAGTATTCGGTTATCTATATTATCCATGTTTACGTCCCTATGCCTCTCATAAGTTAACATCAAGATCTAATCCTTATGTCTTTATAGGTTATTCTCTTGACCATAATGTTTTCCGCTGCTATAATCTCCACACTCACAAAGTCTTTATATCACGTCACGTTATTTTTATTAAGTCGATCTTTCCTTTCTAAAACCATACGTATCCTTCTATGCGGACTGCTTCACTAATCATTCCTCACTAGAGTATACCTCTGATCCAACCAGACGAGCCTCCTATGTCATCGTCCAGTTCCTCTCCTCTAGATCCACACTTTACTACTCCTCTAGTCTAATAATTTCCCATTCCCTCCATTCCTACTCCACTCCTTCCTTCTCAAATTGATGGGGTCATAAGTTCAGAAACGCAACCATTATCTTTACCTCTTTCTCAATCAAGTGATACTGACGTGCTTCCACTTGACTCGACTTGTGTCAATGATTCTCCACTGTTTATTCCAACAACACAACCTCACGATCCCGTAATCTTAAACCATCCTATAACCACATACTCTAAGAGTGGTATTTTTAAACCACGTCAAATCCTTGACCTACATGCTATCATGGATTCCTCATCCACCATCGTTGAACCCACCACCTTCATTCAAGCCTAAAAATCTCTGCATTGGTGTACCTCCATGTGTGAGGAATATAATGCCCTCCTCCATAACTCAACATGGGATCTAGTATCTTTTCATCCTGCAGAAAATATTATCGGGTGTAAGTGGGTCTTTCGAATTAAGCGGAACCCAAATGGCTTTGTTGCCCGATATAAGGCATGTCTCATCGCCAAAGGATTTTATCAAAGACCTAGAGTTGATTTCACTGAGACGTTTAGTGTCATTGTTAAGCCCACTATAATCCGATTTATCTTTAGTCTGGCCACCACTAAGGGCCGACAATTATGACAATTTGATGTTAATAATGACTTTTTACAGGGAACTTTAACTGAAGATATTTTTATGCAACAACCTCCTAGTTTCACTCATCCTCAATATCCAAGGCATGTTTGCAAACTTCAAAAAGTTATTTATAGACTTCGTTAGGCTCCACGAGCTTGGTATACTGAACTTGGCTCTTTTTTTACTTTAGTTGGCTTTATCAACTCTAAATCTGATACCTCGTTATTTCTATGGCAACACCATGGAGACAATATATATTCTAGTATATGTGGATGATATTATTGTTATAGGCAACAATTCCATAGAAATCCAAGTGTTTATCAAACAGTTAGTAAAATGATTCTCGTTTAAAGATCTTGGACCATTGAACTACTTTCTGGGAATAGAAGCTACATTCACATCTTTCGGTCTCTTTCTATCACAAAGAAAGTGCATTCAAGATTTGTTATCAAAGACAAACATGCAGGACGCAAATGTGGTTACAACCCCTCTCTACTAGTGGCTCTCTCAAATTATCTAATAGAAGTCTTATTACGGAATCCACTCAATATCGACAAGTCGTTAGCTCTTTACAGTACTTAGCTCTTACCTATCCAAACATCTCCTTTGCAATCAACAAATTATCATAGTTTACGTAGAGGTCATCTACTATACACTAGTCTGTGGTCAAACGAATCCTGCGATATCTTAAAGGGATACTCCTTTCTTCGTAAAAACTCTCCACTTCATCTTTATGCCTTTGTCGATGCCGATTGAGCAAACAACTTTGATGATAGAACATCCACATCGGGTATATTGTCTTCCTTGACGCAAATCCAATCAGTTAGAGTTCTCATAAGTAAAAGATAGTCGCACGGTCTACAATTGAAGCTGAATACCGTGCCATCACCATTGCTACTGCAAAACTCAATTTGGTCATAAATCTGTTCAAGGAACTTAATATCAATTTCACTCCTACAATATATTGTGATAATGTCATAGCTACCTATCTATGCGTTAATCCGATGTTCCACTCTCATATGAAACATATTGCTATCGACTTCTACTTTGTACGCGATCAAGTTGTCCATCGTCAACTTCGTGTTTCTCATATACATATGACTGATCAATTAGCCGACTCACTCACGAAGCCTCTCGCTCAAAACTTTTTACATTTCATCAATCCAAGATCGGTATCCTTGATAGGAGCACCTATCTTTGGGGGCATGATAACAGATAAATTTCTTTAGTTGTATGAGAAAATCATTTTATTTTGTTGAGAAAATCCTTTCTCCTGAAGAATACGGAGAGAGAACATGTTAATGCAAATAGCTTCTTTTCATAACTTTTATCTTCTATCCTCTTCAAACAAATGTTTTTAAATCTAAATAATAGGACCGTAAGAAAGTCTTATAACTAGCCCACATGCTTTCGTGGACCGTGCGAGAACTTTCTAAAGCCTCGACCGTGTCATTCCTTAATCCACATACACCGAACAGGTATAACTTAGATCGGAGATAAGGTATCAGATGCCATACGGCTCGTTGAAAGGAAGAAGCATCACACTACTAACATTTATTCTCCCTTCAAGATCAAAAGCGCACCACCTAGAAGGATCCAAGAAACTTCTTCTGCCTCTCCTTTATAAGAAGACAAAGTAAGAACATGGTTTATCCAGTGGAATGAACCATGTCCCAGTCAAGTCTTAACGAAGCAAACCCCCATCCCACCTCCTCCCTCTTCCTCTCTCCCAAATGCTGACATGGGCAATGTGTTGACCCGAGCTCGAGTTATACTTCGCCGCCGGTCGCCTGTGCAACGTCAGAGTCAGCCCAGTATGAGGCGAAGTTCCCGGGACCCATCGGAGAGGCAGGGGACCACCACGAGACCTGCTGCCTCCGGGCCATCCACCGACCACCGAAGCCTCGATCGTAGGAGAAGTCAACTTATCCAGAAGTACGCCTTCATCCCTGACAACTACACCTCGGTCGACCAGGTTCAGCCTTGCAATGGACAGTTGCTGCGGTACCGGTGAGATGTAAGTTTAATGGATGCTGAATTCGCAGGTCACCGCTGCCTTGAGAGAAGCAGGTCTGGAGTCGTCGAATCTGATACTCGGGATCGATTTCACCAAAAGCAACGAGTGGACAGGTTTGTAGCAGAAAGAAGCATTGTGTTTTCTGTGTTCTTGCTGCTGACGCTGCATGATTCTTCGAAGGGAAACTTTCTTTCGACGGCCAGAGCTTGCACAAGATCGGCGGCAGGTCGAATCCTTACGAGCAAGCGATCACCATAATCGGGAAGGTGTTGGCTCCGTTCGACGAAGACAATTTGATTCCTTGCTTCGGGTTCGGCGACCGTAAGGCCTCGTATGCTCTGCTGCTACCGAATGCATGCGTGTTCTTCTTCTGACATTTTTGCTCATGACAGACACCACTCATGATCGGGAGGTGTTCAGCTTCCATCCCGATCAATCTCCTTGCCATGGATTCAACGAAGTGTTGGCTTGCTACAGGAAGATAGTTCCACACTTGAGACTCGCAGGTGCCTCTTCAACCTACCGCTTCATCTTCTACGTCGCAGAGACCGAAACCTACTCTGACAGCTTTGTGTCTGTGTTTCCCGTAGGACCGACCTCCTTTGCGCCCATCGTGGAAGCCGCCGTCGACATCGTGGAGCGAAGTCGAGGACAATACCATGTGTTGGTCATCATTGCAGACGGCCAGGTTCTGCTCTTTGCTGCTTCTTCTCCCCCCATGTTTCCTCGATCAAGCAAGCATTGAGTACTGGTCGCATGATCTGTTGTGAAGGTCACCAGAAGCGTCGACATAAACGGCGGGGATCTCAGCCCACAAGAGAAGAAAACCATCGACTCAATTGTGATGGCAAGGTAAATGTTCATCGCTCATGGTTCTGCCCAAATATGTAAGCAAGCTTTCGAGCTAATCACATCCATCGTCAAAATCCTGTAGCGCTTATCCATTATCCATTGTGCTTGTTGGAGTTGGCGATGGACCTTGGGATGACATGAAGAAGTTCGATGACAGGATTCCGTCACGCGATTTCGACAACTTTCAGGTCCTGAAACATCGAGATCTCTTCTTCATCTTCTTCCAGCTAGCTGATTCAAAGATGACTTGGTTCAAGTCGTATTGGTTTTTAGCTTCCATTCCACGATGCAGTTTGTTAACTTCACTGCTATCATGGGCAAAAATGCAAACGCAGCAGAGAAGGAAGCAGCCTTTGCTCTTGCTGCTCTGATGGAGGTCCCCATTCAATACAAAGCAACGCTGGAGCTTGGCATTCTTGGGTGGGTACGCCATTGCTGATTCCAAACCTCCTCTTACGATCGCTGCCTCTAATCCTCCTGTGTACAGGCGGGTGACAGGGAAGGCCAAGCGAGTTGTGCCACGGCCTCCTCCGTTACCAGTCGCCCAAAGACAGAGTTCCTCGAGGCCTGCACGAAGCAGCTCAGAAAGAAACAACGATGACCAGAACCAGGTAACACCACCACATTTACCGCATTCCAACCCTCGGAGATTGGAGCCATGTGAACGATCATTTCGGTTTGTTTTCTTGGCAGATTTGCCCGATCTGCTTGACCAATAAGAAGGACTTGGCCTTTGGTTGTGGCCACATGGTAAATCCCACCCCATCACATGCATCAATCAATCTTCTGATGCCCGATTGCTGTAACATCCGATCATGTCATCTCTCTCTCTCTCTCTCTCTCTCTCTCTCTTGCAGTGTTGCAGAGAGTGTGGTCAGAACTTGAGCAGATGCCCGATCTGCAGAGCAACCATAACGTCGCGCCTGAGGTTGTACTCCTGAAGGTTTGACCGACAAGAACTCGTGACCGCCCAAGGGTTGAACGCCAATAAAGTTTCATGTTATGCGTCTCCAAGTTATGTTTGCAGATTTCATGGTTGTGATTTGTCTCTTTGTTGTGTACTTTTATTCTCAGTAAGTACTCTGCTGTACAAATGTGTTCTGTATTAGTAAGATTAACTGCTGTACCACAAAGAATTATGTCTGTCAGTCTTGGGTCTCAAATTTGTACTAATGAAGTAGTTTATATGTATATTATATGAACAGTCTTCATGAACTAAAGATATTTTTTTTAATTTATTTATTTTTTGGTAGAATAGAAGGTTATTGTGGGTTATAACATGATATTACGGATGGTTTGTTGGGCTGGCAGCCCAAAATGAGTTCAGTCCATGGTGGACTTAATCAGCCCATAACCCACGTCCCTTTGACCTAATCCTAGATCAATATAAGGGGGTGTGGGGGCTACATTTTAGAAATAGAAAAGAGACAGAAAAAGACAGTAACGTTGACATCCTCGTAGCAACAAAGAGAGAAGAACAAGGCAGAAAAACAAGAGAAAGAAAGGGAATAAGACAAGGACAACGCAGAGAGACTGTTCTCAATCATCTAACAGTGTTCTCATCTCAGGTTAGATTAAATCTACAGTAGACTCTTGCTGTGATTACTTGAGGAGGTTTTAGATATTGTGGGCAGTGACGTAATCCTTATATCCCAATTATTCTCTTATGGTTGTTGCTAGGGTTTTGGGCAAGAGATTGAGATTTGTATATTCATTATTCTCATAGTGGATTATCTCTAGTTTGCCCCGTGGTTTTTACCCTTCACATTGAAGGGGTTTTCCACGTATATCTTGGTGTTTTGTTTGATTGTGTTTCCATTTTATTCCGCTGCGTATTATGGTCTTATAGTATTTGTTCATATATAAAGATTATTCCTCTTTATATCCCCATCAAGGATTTCTATTATTTGATGACCCTAATTTGTATGCTCGTCATTTTTGGCACCAACTGATTGTGAAAGTTAAATAAGTATTTTAATAGGTTTTAAGTACTTCCAAAGAGTCATAATTAAATTCAAATTCTTCGTTGGATTAAGATATGAATTTAATTAAGGATTCTAACAAGAATATTCATTAAAGAATCAAGGTTCATCCCTATAAATACATCGAATATCAAGATTTAGATAAGACGTAAGATACTTAGAGTGCTTTGATTTAAAGATAAATGAGAATTTTTTTTTTTCAAATTTATATGAGAGAATATACAAAGAAAGTTATGTTTTGCATAAGGATAACTAAAGAATCATGTAATTAATATCGTATATTAAAGAATTTAGTCTTTAAAAATAGATAGATAGAGTCGCACATAACATTTTATATTGATTTTATGATATATTTCTTATTTATTGATTTTTGAATTTATTTTTGAATTTTTAATTTTTTTTTCTACTTTCCCTCTACAACACTTATTGATACATATATTGAGCTGAGGTGGCATGTTATTTATAAACTAGAAATATTATCATTAAATTGAATGGATATAATGTAAAAAAATATGAAAGAAATGAAGGTCAATAGAAAGGTTACAAAATATGACTGAATTAAAGTATATCATATTCAGCCATATCTATTTTATTTTAAGATCCATTTACGAGGAACTCTAAATGTAATTACTATTAAGAATCGAAGCCGGCCGTAATTTACGTCGTGCCGTAAGTTGGAGACGAGAAGCATCTATCGGAATCAGTAACGGAGCTGCACGCAAGCACGCGCGGATCCAACGGCTGACAGGCATGCGGTGGAGGCAACAAAGACAACCGCGCCGTTGTTTGTCCACGGCGGACACAAACGGATGACCGGTACCCGCAGTTGTTGTATTCGGGTTTGGAAATTGGCACAAATTTCTATTTCCACGTTATGACGGCTGCTCGATTGTTTTAGCTGTCTGGTGATTGGAGAAACAACATGACATGATATGGGTCCCGCTGTTGGTGAGGTGGTATGCTGACGTTAAGAGTACTAAAAATATTTGGTTTTGGTGGAATGATGGGTATGGAATATTAATACTGACTTGTATCAGTCGTCCGGACAAAGGCGGGCGTCGCTCTCGTTCCCAAATCCGACCTTACCCTCTTTCCTCGTCGTCTCCGATCTCTTCGGCTTCCCAGCGTCCGATCTCGTCGATCATGTCGTCGGTAAGCGATCCTGCTCTTCTCCAGCTTTCCTTTGCGATTTGGATCCCTTTTCGGCCGGTTAGCCGTCAAAGCTTGCGTCTTTCTAGCAACCGGTAGGTCACACGGTGGTCATCTTTGTTTGTCTTTTCGAAACCGATGAATAGGATTTTGATTCAGCGCAAAGCATCGGAAATTTTCCTTGGAGTTTCGGAATCGGCGGAAATTTGGGAAATGAATGGGTTTGGGTTTGTCTGGGGTCCTGGGACGGATAGATTCGGCTTACTGGTTTTCATCACGTTTGGGGATGGGAAGAACGTTGCCGGTGGAACTTGATTATTGTTGACAGTGAGATCCAGTATAAAGCACTTGCCATATGGTTTCTTTGCGATTTATGCTTCTTGTTGGCTCCCACACCAGAACACTTAGATTTTTTTCTCGTTTGTGGTTTATAATGCCATTTGGGTCATTGTCATATTGCTTCTTGATGGCTTAGGAATTCTGATGAATTTATTGGTTCTAATTACGTAACATATGGTGATTCAGGTAATAGGCTTTATGTTTGGAGTTTGAAATACGGACATGCTTGACCTGTTTGTGTAAGGTAGATTATTGTTATGACTTCCAAGTCGGAGTGTCCGGAGAGATTATGTGACCTCTAAGTGCTTAAGCAAATAATGTTACCTAGAAAATTTATGTGTCCACTGAATTTTGGTTAATACTTGATCTAATTCGAGAACATAAGTAATCACCTACTGTTAGGTCCAGTGTGCTTGTTGTTCTTTTCAGCATAAGGCATATTTTCAAGCTTAATGTTGGAATGCCAAGAGGCGGTGAAGATTTGTTTACCAGACGTACCATCCTTTCTTCTTTGAGTGAAATAAATTAATAAATTTTGCATGATGTTTCTTATTAAACATTTATCTTATGTTTGAGACATTCTAAGTGTGATCTAGTGCTAATCTCACGTAAAGCATATCCAACACTACAGAGACAATGATGAAGTAATAACAATCTTTAGAATGTGCAAAAGAATAGGTTCATTCAGATTTTGGACTACATTTGCAAGGGTCTCATCTTTATTGAAACAATCATGCAAGACTTTTTTGAGATTGTAATTAAAGAGAAAACAAAACATTCCACTTTCAAAGCAAATCCTGATTCAAATGGAAATTAAGAGAATGACGTATGAGCAATCAGTCTGAAAGATTGCTAGGTTAGTTATGAAACTCGGAGAAGCCTGCTTGTTCGACCAAAATAACTGGAACCGGAAACTTGTCCAGTCTGGTTCATTAGTTGGATAGCTTATAATCCATAATGATTGAAATGCCCTTGATTATAATTATCTTTTTATTTCCTTTTGAGGGTATTTTTGGTCTTTTTTAGAAGAGAAAAATTGAATATTTTTTTACCGCATTATACTTGGTGCTTCTCCACCACTCTCTAGTTGTTGCTGTCCTCACTTTCTTGTTATAATCTCTCTCATTGTGTTTACTTTTTATCTCTAATCTCTACCCTCTATTAGTCACTTTTACCATCTCCTTTATCTTCCTTTTATGCTATCACTCTCTTTGGTAGCTATCCCTTTTCACCACCATCCTCTTTTCGATTCTGTTGTAATTCCACGTTGTGTATGGTCATCATATTTTTTTGGTCATCCAACTGATTGGAGTTTGAATCTTTTCCTTTTATTCCAACCATTAAGTTTCTTGATTGAGAGACACTTCAAATGTATATTTATCTACAATGTCTTTTACATATTTTGTCTATGAACAAGATCATTTAATATATTGGTCCGACTAGTAAACCAGTGACCTAGGGTCTGGCCAGATTGATACCTAGTCTGCATCTGATATTTATGGTTTCTAGTGCCGCCAATTGTGAAAATCTATTAACCATATTACCATAATGACCAATCCAGGAGCTTCACTTAAAACTGGACTAACATATGGGATCTGCTAAATATTTGCACCAATTTTAATTTTAATTACTTTCTTTCTTTCTCTCTCTAACACTCACTCTCTCTGTCTTTGCTCCTCTGTTCTATCTTTTTACTCCTGCTGGATTTATAGGGAGGATTATCTCTCCTTTTTTCTACATTTTGGTACTGGATAATCCAATATTGCTTATACTAGCAGCAATTAGCTGCCATGCTACATCATTTTCCACATTAACTTTAATTCTTCTTCTTCTTCTTCTCTCTCTCTCTCTCTGTTTGCTCCTGTCTTCTATCTTTATACTAACTCTCGCTGGACTTAAAGTGAGGATCATCTCTCCCCAATTTCTCTACTTTAGGTATTCAAAAGTCCAACACTTCTTATTGCTAGTAGCAATTGGCTGCCATGTACATCATTTTCCACCTTATGATTCTGTGTGAAGACAGCTAAAATAAGCTGTAATCGTTGCCTCTTCTTATATGACACACTTCTCATGGGCATCTACGAACCTAGTTCCTTGATCTGGATTCAAGACTTACCACTCACCATTGCTAGAACTATGATTCCTTGGAGATCATCCTCCAGCTCTCATATATGTCTCTATTATGATGAAACTTGTCTTGTGGGAACTCCTGTTCATAACAAAATAATCCAGGTTTCCTTTCACAACATTGTTTACAGGAACTCTTCCAGTTAGTCAGCCAATATATATTCCTCTACTCAACTTCCATCTTAGCTCTCTTGTTTTCAACAACATTGCCAGGTGATACATTTCTCTAATAAGTCGTGTGTGTGTCCAAGTTATGCTATGGGTTCTACAGTTATTTAGTTTCCTGCTGAACTGCATTATGAAATACATCAAGTTCTATATCATTTAAAATAAATCTTTCACATGCATGGAAATAATGGGCTCAATGCACATTGATGCATAAAGAAGAATCATTAGTTATGAATCATTACTTTTTACATGCATTGGTGCTTAATCTAGGGGAAAAATTAGAAGATACCTTGAAATGTTAGTTATGAGGTTTAGAGATGCAATAACTGATCAAACTTTTTACTAACACAAAGTTAACATGTAAAACAGTAGAAGATATTTAGTATTTAACTGTCAACAATGACACTCTTCTCAAGCTCACTATGTATACAATTGAAATAAAAAAGTTGACAGCTTCGTATCTGTTTCTTTCTTTACATTTTTTGGTTGTAATTAAAAGTTGTTGTGGTTAGTAATGTTATGTCATCCACAAAGTGCTTTCCAGCAGTCCAGGACCATGCTACAATTTCTACATGCTTTAACCATGCATGCTATCTCTACATCTTTGGACATCTGTGACACTAGTCAGTCTACATAATGGCTTCTGTACATAAAGGCAAATTTTTTGGAGTATGAATTGAAAGATGTAAGTAACTAAACCACTTTAGATGTAACTAGCCTCATGATCTGACACATAAGACCATGAACTGGAACCCATTTTTGCCTTGGACAGCTAAAACATCACAATATATATATATATATATATATATATATATATATATATATATATATAATGATTTAGCCTGAGCCTACAATATTTTCAGAAATTCTTTTCCTCGATCATATGGTTGGTTAAAAACGACAATCGAATAAGAAAACTCATTGTCAATACCCAATAATTGGGTACATTTTAGGTTCTAGAAATTGAATTTTAGTATTCTCAGTTAGGTAGGCTTGACGAAAGTTTTGGATTTATATTAGAGAATGTACTGTCTTATCTTTTGAAATGATAAGTAAAGTCTAATCATATTTAGTTAAATTAGTAGGTCCTCTTTTTTTTGCAAATGCTATAATAATTATCAAAACTGATGATATGGGTTGGTAGACCACCCGGTGTACTGGTGTAATAATGGTTTGGTAGATTATTGAAATCCGTATCAGACTGAGATTCTAAATTCTTTGTTGAGATAATATACCGGGTTACAATAAGTAAGTTTCTAAATCTCAACCACACTGGTTGCCAGTCCAATCAAGTAGGTACTAAAAAAATATAGCCTGATATTGGTACAATTATATTTATTTCTTTTTTTATTTTATTCAACGGCATTGGCCTTTTACTGCTTAGCATAGTAATATCATACTGGATAGGTAGGCTATTAAGATCAGTCCTGGACCAAAATTTAAATCCTTGATTACAAAGATGGAAAAGAAATGTTTAAATTTGTGAATGATGGAAGGACGATTTTGGTGTCATGAAAAGATTGTTACCATCTAATCTAGATGACTAAGGTTGAAATTGTAGAATTTTCCTGACTTCTTACAAGAGCAAAGCTAGGTACATTGGCTTGCCTTAGACAATGAATTGGTTGGTGCCTTATCGATGAAGCCATCCTTCAATTTCATACTCGTGAACAATTAGAAGTTCTAATAATATGAGAGAAGATATATATATGCACTGGTTTATTGGAGGAAGGTTGAAGAAACATTTTTAAAAAGCATAGGAATAAGTTTGAGAGTGTTTAGATTGACTAGCAACAATGACTTTAGTTCTTTGCTGCCATTTCATACATTTTATTCTACAACATTGTGCAGAGATTTAACTAGAAATTGACTGCTCAATTGTTGCTACTGTTTTTAGTCTTTCTTGGTACCCACAGTTCTGGTATCTCATTCTGTCTTTTATACCTCATCATCTCCAACATTTTATTTTTGGCATCCAAATCATCAGGAGAAGGGTCAACCATTGCCCAAGTTTGGAGAATGGGATGTCAATAACCCTGCCTCAGCTGAAGGGTTCACCGTTATATTTAATAAGGCTCGAGATGAAAAGAAGACAGGTGGTAACTCAGGTGCATCATCAACACCACCGAGAAACATAGGTGGTTTGCGACCAGATGATACTTACCACTATCCAAGGAAAAGTGTATGCACCTATCTTTTTATATTTTAATCATATCTGATGTTTGAAAATTTTGTTGAAAAAAGAAATAAGAGAAAACCTAATTTGGAATTTGCTTATGCAATTATTAGAGGTCCTGCGCTCTTATCCATGATCATATTGATACCATGTCAAACTAGCTTGAGATTTGCACTCTAATTCTTTCCGAAATTTACTAATCACTTGAGTAATTTGTTACAGCGAAAGTGGTTCTGCTGTGGTTGAATTCTGCTGCTGGAGCAATGGGTACTTGGTGATCTTAGTTTGGGGTTGCAAGGTGTTAAAGAAAGGTTTGTTTTAGCGAACAGATGCTGTCCTTGAATATTCATCATGTCCGGTGATCCGTATGTATCGATGTTATATCGATCGTAAATAGACATAAAAGGAGGACAGATGGATGCTAAAACTCTTTTCTATTTGTTCAGTTTTGCTATATGGTTGCTGGAAAGAGCAGTGTCGTATAATGTGTCTCTGTCATTTGATTCTGAGAGTAATTAGAAGAATAGTCCTCCCTCTGTAGATCTGCAAACAATGGCACACATTCCCTTCATCTTTTTCTGAATCATTGTGAGCACTCCACCACCAGTAATTAGAATTAAGGCTGTTAGCTCTTCCTCCGTAATCTCTTTCATCTTTGATCACTACACAGCATGTTCCATTAGCAAAATCTGATTTGACCTTATTAGTATTTGATAGCCAACCTAGTGAATTTAAGGGGAAAAAAAAAAGAGGAAAAATATATTGGATTCTCACTATTTTTGCGTCTTATGGATTCGAGAATAATTTGGATTTTGTGGTTCTACCGTACTCCATTTTCTCACTTGTTTTCATATGGAAAAAAAAATTGAAAAAGAAAATAGTATGACTCAATTAAAGTCTGGCTTTTAGCATCGACTTAGCATTGTCACACTGGTTTTAGTTGGTGTTTGAGATAGAATTTGATGAACATTCTAACTTCGATTGTTCTCGATCATTCATTCCTTCGATCGGTGTTTGAGACTATAAAATCGGTCTATCAATCATCGACATGTAGTTTCATTTCCAACTTTTAGAAATGGGAACCAAATTGTTCGACTTCTCTTTTGGTTCATTTCATTAACTTTTGAACCGTTGACTCGATGCAATTTAGATTCTGATTCGAATCGAACTGAGATCATGGCTAGCCATGGGAATAGCAATTTAGATTCTGATTCGAATCGAACTGAGATCATGGCTAGCCATGCGAATAGCAATTTTGATTCTGATTCGAATCAAACTGAGATTATGTCAAGTCACCATTTTAGATAAAAAAGGATGGATGTGGATGTTACATCACCATTTAACGCTAGCGTGAGATATTCTTCCGCATCAAATACAATATTATATTAAACGAGATAGATTATGTCAAGTCAAACGTGAACTCAATTGGAACTATTCATGAACACGAAGATTTTAGATAGATCGACTCAAGAACCGTGATTACAACTTTTCTTGCAATCTAACACTTGGACACGCTTCCTAAATAAATTTTTCGTTATGGTTCTGAACAACTTTATTATTATTATTATTATTATTATATATATATATATATATTAATAAAATGATTGATTTATTAATCTTTTATTAAGCACACGGAGAGCTTTCTTTATTACTCGATTGTAATGGGCTTTGTTGCATGGGCCAAAATGTTTGAGCCTGATGACCAACCAACCCAATGTTATCGAATATATATTCATTATTGGAATCGATCCATAATTTCATCTCACATATGTAACTCGAATACGAATATTTTATTTTTATGCATTAATAATGCAACTAAATGAATGTTCAACGAATCTTCGAGAGACGTGGACGATATTAATTCTGCACGTAAGCCTCTCCTTCTTTCTAAGACGAGCGAGCTTATCATATATCATATATATAACTCTAATTCTGGTCCATCCCCCTCATCGATCAACCTCAATCCAGTCAAAGAACCGAAACTTGTTATCAAACAAAATTTCTCGTTTTGATGTCATAAAATAAAATAATATATATGTTTTGACAAAAAAAAATATAGGTAAAATTTGTCACAAAATACCACTTCCGGTAGTAGTTTGTTTGCCTTATGACCAGCCGTGCACGTGAGCTGTAGCAAAAGCAGGCAGGCATCCAAAGTTGACTACAAGACTGGGCGACAGTTGACGATTCCACAACACGTGCATGGAACTTGCAGTCATCTTTTGCCACCCCCATTTCCTTCGGTTGACCGCGTGGAGTGGATTGGACGTGAAACTATTGCGTTTAAGATAAGAAGATACCCCGACCCACTAATTCTGAGCCGTCCAATCGACCGGTCTGCTCCCTCAGCCTCACAAAGTGCACACGTTCTTTGCATTGCAAACCTCCCAAAATCTTTATAATTAGCTTTCGTCAATCTTTTTATTTGATCATGCTTCTACCCATTCTACTATTTTGTTATTCCAAAAGACGATTATAGTTTTTTTATCGATTCGGTGCAAAATGATTTCAAATTCGATGAAAGTTACGAAGATACTCCTAAGAGTTGATCTACGAGAGCCTCATATATTCATTCTTCTATGTATATACTTTCACCTATTCGTGTTTAAACATTTCGGATCACATTATACGAGATTAGGTAGACGCATTATCATTTATTTAAGTTTCAATATTTTAAATCATATGACTCTATATCTAGCAAATTAATTGATCGATTATCTCATCATCCAAGGTAGAAATTACTCGGAGATCTTGATCGTTGAATGATTATCTATCTTGATTCGTGAAACTTTAAAAAATAACCTCTTTCATCTTCTTATCTACGCATCCCTTTCCTAACTAAAGTCTAAAGTTGGGTCGTCCGCTTCGGCGCACATATCTTATCAAAATGGATGTTTTGGATCACATTTAAATGAGTTATTCCTAGCTTTTGGAAAGTGTCCAAATAGTTTACGTTGACTCATTTAACTTTATTGTACCACCCATTATTACACCATATTCGTGTTTCGTTAACCTATTTGTCACTATAGCTTTCGTAAAATTATATTAATTATTACGTGAAAACAAAGAAACCTATCTATTAATGTGGTTAACGTAAGGTATGATGACATGTCATCTGATTAACACGTTAGTTTGATTTTTATTTACGAGGATGATAACATGATGATCTACTCGACCCGAATGATAATCGATAGTTTTTGGTATTAAAGTGAATCGTTATTTAATAATCACATCATCAATGATTTAAAGTAAGATCTTAAGGTTGCATGATAGTCGGATGACTTGCGTAATCATTATACGCCCGCCCTATCGCATCATAAAATCTCTAGTTATTTTTATTTTCTAAATCATTCAAATCAATCGTTAACTTAAAAGTATCGTACCACCTTATTAATGCAATACCTACTATTCTCGACACAACGATAAACATGAAAAATGAATTCTGACTAAATCCTCCGAACGAAGGTCGAACAATAAAAATCTATTTTAATTAGTACCTATATTCTCGCATTGCGTCATTAGCATCTCACCGTGTAATATCTAAGCAAAAGCAAAATGGATATTTTGAATAAACAAATGCCTCGGTAAAGAAAGTAGTCATCGACTAAATTCCGATTAAATGTAGGGTTCATTTAACTATGATTTCTTCAAGATGGAGTGTCTCGTTCGAGGTGAACAAATAGGAATCTTCAACCTTTTTGACTTTCGATGATCATTACGGCCGCAAGAAATAGTAATTTATCCTAAACTTTTTCTTTTTCGGAAATCTTTTATTTTATTCATATCCATCAATTCCTATCCCATTAATATAATCTAATCCATGCACTACGTAGACTCATAGATCGTCCTCAGGCTTAATTAGTAGCGTCAGTGCTCTAAACATTACTGGATGCATCCAATATGTTAATCTGTAATATCAATGGATGCCTTCTCTCTCCTTCACCCACAAGTGTTCGTCCTCGTCATGCGCACCCACCCCTCCCACAGAAGCACAAGTGAATACCTTCTCTCTACTAGATGGAGTTGCACCGTCCACCATTGACCATCGATGTCTTCACCACTGTTCTCTCTCGAATGCTCTCTCGTTGGATTACGTGTTGCTACTTAATTATAAATATAATTAGATATTAATTTAATTATTAATTAATAAAAAAGTAATTATAATAAGATTTTGATAAGAGGAATTTTCCTAATTACCCTTTCAAATACTTTGCTCTTGTGTATAAAATTATGTCTCTAATTTTTTTTATCGAAAGATTATAGATATTTTTTTATCTCTAATTTATTGCTCCTTATGACTAATAAAAAGAAAGAAGAAGAAAAATTTAATTTTACTTGTAGATCGATATTATTTTATGATTTTCGAATATGACGACGATATGCTCGTAGATTAGATAAATTTATTTTGAATTACATTGTATATATTGTAAATTTATTTCATCGTTATTTGATCTTAGTTTTTGACATTAAAATAAATTTTCACGGTCATGAAATTGACTTCAAAGGCATAAAATAAAAATTTCCCATATTTGGTAAATAGATTGCTCAGTGGAGGATTATATATATATAATATATCGTGATAACTCGGTTCGAGCTTATATGCACAAAAAGTTGGAAGTAAATGGTTGGATGCTTTCTCGGGGGTTGATTGATATGGTTTATTCACAGTGAAATAATTATGATTAAAACCCAATAGATTCATATTCAATAGTGCTGCTATTTCATTCTCGTCTATTTGATTAAAAAAAACATTTAATTTAATTTATAGATATTTTGTATTTATCCCTCTAAATTTTAGATGCCAATGATAAATCGAAGGTTGATTAAAATTCTAATGTTAAAAGCATTAATGATTATTATTATTATTATTATTATTTTTGATGGATATAAAGCTTGGTCTTTGAAGGATAATTAATGTTGCATTAAAATCTAAAAATTTCTAATAAAAATATACATTATATCTCTTTTTTACTTATAATGGGATTTGATAGGATTACCTTAGAAAGAAATATGATCATACTAAAAGGCTTAAATGATGTGGGAGAAAGACACATGAGAAAGGGAAGAACGACTTGAATTCCACCAACTTTGGTTCATCCGGTCCGGTTGAAGTGGACCGGAGTAAACAGGCGGCCTCCGCCGATGTTCCCGGTTTTGGTTTTCCTGCGTTTAAAGGAACTCTGCTTCTCGCTCAGAGACCCAAATCCCTCCTCCTCCTCCTCCTCCTCCTATAAAGGCGGGATTTTGATAACTCTTTCTCCGATTTCCTTCACCCTCACGCCTTCGCGAATCCAAAGGTTTCTTTATACTCCAATCTCGCGCGTCATTTCTTGATATTTCGTTAAAAAAAGTGCTTCTTTTAGCCTGCTTCTCCAATTGATTCCTAATGGCGGCGATCTTGACCGGTACCTCACTTCGTCTATCCAATTGATTTTTGCTGCTTCTTCCATACGTGTTGATTCGTTGTGATTGAATTTAGGGGAAATTTGTGCCCTATGGTTCTCTTGTTTAGCTTCTGTCATCTTTCTTGGCGTTAATAATCACTATCTTTTTGTTCTTAGATCTCGCTTTGTGCAAAAAGCTTTCTTTTGCCAAGTTGAAGTACGAGTCCGCCGCTTAAAGGAAGAGCCTTCCGCCACAAGATCGTGTTCGATTCCTTTAATCCTGGAACATAGTGTTTCGATCGAGATTCGATTCGTTATTCTGTCTTCCCTGCCGTTCGTTTGGAAAAAGGAGTTAGGACTTGTAATATAATTGAATTGGCTCTCAGAAATTATTCCTTTAAATGGCTTGAGAGCTGGCCTATTTCTTGATGCATCGCATTCTCAAAGGATTTGTTGGTGGTATTGGCAGAGATGGAGATGAGTGGCTCTCAGCCGTCGCAGTTTATCACGAGCAATGGAAGTCGTGGTATTTCTCGCGGTAGTGGAACTCCTCTGATTGACGATATCGAGATGGGGCAGATCATTGTCCCTGAGGTAAATTTTCCTATGCTGAGAGACATCATTATTATCATCATCATGTACTTCTGTTTGTGCACAAATGTCAGTAATATGTAGGGATGACATTTACTGCCCTTTTCAGTGCTTCCACCATTGATGTTTCTTGGTCCTTTTTTGTGGGGTGCTTATGTGCCAGTGTCTACTGATAATTTTGCTTAGACATGCAAACATAAATAACTATAGCCTTTTTCTTGGATTTGGTTTTAGACTAATTCATGATAGTTAACAGCTCACTGAATGTGTAAAAGATTGAAGAAAATGTTTGGACTTTAGAAAGATTGAGAAAGAATGAGCTTTGTCATCGGTAGAATATCCTCATTTGTTAATGGCTGATATTAGTCTTGGAGCATACTATAAATAAAACTGACCGGGATAGTTCTAGATCTGACTCATTCTTGTCTGATTAGAAAACGAAAGATGATTATAGTCCAGTCTGATTAAGAATTGGACTCCAATCTCACTATATTCCAATGCTACTTGTGAGTTGCAGTTCTATCAAGTTTTGATGGATTAATGAAGAATATACTAGTTAAAACTTAATAGTAGTATATGTATTATTTAGTCAGTTCAGATCCTTGATTGGATCAACACCGATCCATGTTGTATCAGGTGTCTGATCAGGGTTACTAGATCTGCGTGTCAGTCCATCCCTGATTTGAAGTAGATCAGTTGTCAGATTGTATCTGATCACATTGAAGCTTTTCATAAGCCTAGTCAGTATAGTGCTGCTATCTGGATATGTAATAAATATATGGTACAGAGATTTTTAAAAGTACGATAAAACTTGTTAATTGAACACTATGTAGTGCTTTAATCATGTTTAATACTAACAAGAGTGTATTAAGTATATAAATAATCACTTCGATATATTATGTTGTTTTTGTTGTTAAGCAACATGACTAATCAGAGGTCGTCCTGCACATATATTTGTGTGCTAAACTGTGCTTCACTGACTCTCCTAACTAGATGTATGTGATGTATGTATTATGTTGAGATTGTTGCATAGTATTCATAGGGGACAACTTCACCAAGTTGTGTTTTAACTGTTTATAGATCCACTCTTTTTCATTCTGGAAAGATGATGATCTTTTTATTGTTAACATAATTTGTGAATTTGTAGAGAAAAAGTTGGAAAAATTTGTTTGCGTATATGGGCCCAGGATTCCTTGTCTCCATTGCATATATCGATCCTGGAAACTGTAAGTTGCTTTTATTTCTTTTATTCTGAATTCCATCATCTTACAAGGCTGAGTTACATTCATAATCAATAGTTGTTTCACATGTTGTAATATACAGTTGAAACTGACTTGCAGGCAGGTGCACAGTTTACATATGAGGTACATCATTTTTTCCCCATCCTATTACAGATTGTTGCTGTCTTGTATAATTATTTGTGCCAAGTCCAAGACCCTATGTGTATTAAGCATAGAATATTTAATATTTTCTTTCTATTGTTCAGTTACTCTGGATAATACTTTTAGCCTCCTGTTCTGCCTTGGTCATTCAATCGCTCGCAGCCAAGCTAGGTGTTGTCACAGGTCTGTGCATCCACAAAGAACAGCAATTACCTAGTTATTTCTTAGTCGACATGTCTCTCAAAAAAACTTTCCAATGACAGGAAAGCATTTAGCTGAGCATTGCAGAGCTGAATATCCAAAAATCTCCAACTTTATCTTGTGGGTTCTTGCTGAACTTGCAGTTGTTGCATGTGATATTCCTGAAGGTATCAATTTTTTGAGCTTCATTTTCTTTTTTCTCTTCATAATAAAATTTATTTAATCTAATTTTATGCTTGTATAGGATGAAAGTTTCAAAAAGTGGAGTGGTATACCAATATTTAGAGAGTCAACTTAATATTCAGAAGTGCTTCGCTTTGCTCGGGCAAGTGCCTAGCACCTCGGGTATTTTGGCACCTTGGTGCCTTTGACTACACTGACTATAAATAATCTTTGATGATCTGAGTTCCAATTTACATAATCCTAATAAAAGAATTATTGGAACGAGTGAGACTAATACCCAATCGTGATAAGGTATAGTAAATTGTTGAACTAATTCACTCTAGGGTGGGCTTTGATGAATTTTCTTGCCAATAATCCTTACGTACATTCTGCTTTAGACTACATTAGGAATTGTTCCTCCATTTGAGATCCATTCTAATATATAACATGAAACATATTGTATTAATCATATTTCTTTTGTTATAAAGCAATGTTCAGTTCTTTGTAAGATGCTTAATGTTTCCTATATAAATAAAGCATTCTCTAATATTGTCACCTTCTATGTTATAATTGCCCTAGGAAACTGTCTATTGTTTGAATCCTTGACAGATACTAATGCATGCATTATAAATAATTTCTACGATGAAACTTGAGTTGTATTACAACAACAATAACAACAACAACATGCTATAATGTCTTACCTACTTGGGTCAACTACATTGATCTTTTGTCATCATTGAACTATGTAAAAAAACAATATATTTAATTAAATCAAGAGCATTTATATTTTTATTTATAACTTTAGTAAGATCTTCTTAGTTCTCCCTCTACCTGTTCTTGTCCCACCTACTTAACATATGTACATGTCATCTGAAATGATTTTTTTTCTCATTTTATCTTGAAATATGAATTTTATAAGCTCATCAAGATTTTCTATACCCACCCAAGACAAATGTTCACCATTCATTCTTTTTGCAAACCATGTGCTACCATTCTTTTTTTCAAAAATGTGCCACCTTTCTGTAATTACCAGCGTTCAGGCTTTTATCTTTCTTTGTTCTTTGCAGTTATTGGCACAGCTTTTGCTTTGAACATGCTCTTCAAGATCCCTGTATGGTGTGGTGTTCTTCTTACAGGTCTTAGTACTTTGCTGCTGCTATTACTACAGCAGTATGGGGTAATATTTCTTTTTCACTCATCTTTTGATAATTTGTCTGACTCTTTTATATAATATGAACAACTTCAAAGCAAAAAAAAGACAACTTAAAAGGTTGTTTTCTGATTAGGCTGGAAACTGAAGTTGATCTGTAGAAAGTTTCAGCTAACTAGCTATTAAGGAAGACAATTTCAAAAATTCTGCTTGTAGTGACCTAATGCTATTAGTATTTAGTACTATTGCTGACTACATCTATAAAACTTCCTGCAGGTTCGGAAACTTGAATTTTTTATAGCTTTTCTGGTGCTTACAATGGCTGGCTGTTTTTTTGCTGAACTTGGCTATGCAAAGCCAAAGTCTTCAGAAGTTCTCAAGGGACTTTTTGTTCCTCAACTTAAAGGAAATGGTGCTACTGGTCTTGCTATCTCTTTGCTTGGTGCCATGGTGATGCCGTAAGTTTCTCATAAACATTCTGGTTTATCTCATTTGCTAGATGGAGGTTTCAGGCTTATCATGTGAACTAATGCAGGCACAACCTTTTCCTTCATTCAGCACTGGTGCTCTCTAGGAAAATACCACACTCAATTCATGGAATTAAAGTGAAGTTTAGCTCTTGTTTGTCAGATCCATTTTTTCTTGCTTCTCTTTGACTTTTTCTTTATTCATTGTAATCAAATATAGTTGAAGACTTATTTCTTTGGGAAGATGAAATTCAAAATTTTTTATACATGGATTCTTGGTGTTTTGATCTGTTACATTTAATAGAATTCTAAAGGATGCTGCCTGTCACTTATTATATCTTCCTTTTTGCAGGAAGCATGCAGGTTTTATATTATTGAAAGTGCATTCGCTCTTGCAGTGGCTTTTCTCATTAATGTATCTGTTATTTCTGTAAGTGGTGCTGTTTGTAGCTCGGAAAGTCTGAATCCTGAAGATCAGAGAAACTGCAGTGATCTTGACCTTAATAAAGCATCATTTTTGTTGAGAGTATGTACTAGACTACCGCTACTTTATGGAATATATCTGCAATCCAAAATGCATTTGCTATTATCTTATAGTCCTTTTAGGGGGTAGTTTTGAACACGGAGATCTAGTTAGGCATTTAAAGTTCAGGACCTATATGCACAGTCTTCCTGGACTGGCACTCATAAATAATATATCTTATGCTGATGACTGTCAGGCTCATGGATTCATTGGCATTGTCAACTTATATATTTCAAGCCTTCAAAAATGTAATCATCTCTACATTTTGCTTTTTAATTTTTGATGCAAAATCTATTAAGTATGATTGAAGTAACCCTGAAAATTACCAGTGATGATATGGTTCCCCATAGATCTGATTGATATATGGATGTGGAATACACATACGGTGCCCATATATTAGGTTTGTCAGAAGCAACACACCCTTGAAATCTTTTAGGAGCGACTCCCTCCACGGAAAATAGCAGATCTCACTTATGGTAGATAAGACAGTTATTACTGGGCATTTACTCTTTAAAAATGACCACTTCAAGAGGAGGTAAGCACCAAGCATGTTCCATTGGAACATAATCCTATGGTCCATAATGGTGACCCGGTTTTACAGGTTACTAGGTTCAACTACCATCTTTGTAATTAAATAAAATTGTATCTTCTTTTTCTCTCTTAAAAATTCCTTTGTTTCTCACCACCAAAAGAAGCCCATTCTATCACTTAGAAGTTTAGAAATTACTTTTACGATAGCACATTGCAATATACTATGTCTAGATTACTTAGAAACTAATCTTTTACTGCCTAAGGAACCTCTGTCTGTATCTTAAATGGTTACTAGAGTTTTTCAACACTTGAAAATACTGGTGATTCTTTATTCATTTTAGCTCTCGTTTCTAAGAGCTCACGACACAAGCTCATTTAATGTTCTCTTATTTCAGAATGTCCTTGGGAACTGGAGTTCCAAGTTATTTGCAATTGCCTTATTGGCATCTGGTCAAAGTTCTACAATTACAGGAACATATGCTGGACAATATGTCATGCAGGTTTTTGCTCTCTTAGCATTTCTCTTGTTAAATATTATAGCTGCCTTATCTTTTAGTTTGGTTTTCACAAATAGAAAGTAACTCTTAAGAAGTATTTTATTGCAAATGATGGATCGAGTTTTTCATTGCTCTGTAAGTATGGACGATTGTGAAGGCAGATCTAATACGATAACATATATACAGAAAGATCTGTTTTAATGTTATTACAAAGGTGACTAAGAACACATAAATTCAAACATTTAATTTTGGTTGCTAGATAACTAAGTCCTTTTTCTTTCTGCAGTTGAAAATTATGCATCAATATTATAATTGCATGCTCTTGGCAGATCCAAAACTTGAAATATAGTGGCTTAATCTATAAGGAGGAATGCTGTTGATGTGATGATTACAAGAAAAGTTTGTGCCAAAAGAGCATATGATGAGCTTGACAGTAAATAGTATGTGATACATAAAAAAGGTGTAAATTACTCAGAGAGAGACCAGATAGTTCATATTCAGCATAGAGACTTGTTAATAGAGAAAAAGAGGAGATATTTGATTGTATAATAGATCAAAATTTGAAGACCAAAAAATTCTTCAAGATAGTTACACAAGAAAAATGAAGATACATTTACAAATTATGTTATATATATATATATATATGTATGTATGTATGTATGTATGTATGTATACACACACTTGAAAATGAAAGTGGCTTTATAATTTCACTTTGTGAGAAAATGCGGAACACAAGCTAAACAATTCTATAAGAGCCTTGTAGGAGTCTCAAAAAGGCCTTTGCTAAAGAGGTAGGATTGGAAGTATTGGCTAGTTACTTATTTTACAAAATCATAATGATTAAGTGGAGATTGATAAATATAGTAAAACTCTAATGAAATACCTATACATAAGAAAAATAAGAGATCAAAAGTTCCATAGAAAAACTATGGAATCAAAATATTTAAGTCCTACTATTGTTTTAAGAAAAAGGTAGTTATTCTCAAATATTATTAAAGGGTGAATCTAGTCCATGGGGTTCTCACCAATGAGGCATTTGGGGAGAGACCTCTATATTTAGAGAGACTGTTTCCTGACTTGAACCCTACTCTCCTACTCTTAAAGATTACATAAATATATATAAAGAAAAGAAAACATAACTACAAAGGTCTTTACCAGTTGTTTTGAAAATATTCCAAGAAGATAGGACCAGCTTATATTTCTGGCTGTCCTCAGATTCTAATGCTATGTTACAACCAAATTACTGTAAGATCTGAAAGTGCATCTAGTTTCTTATAAATTTTATGAACTGATATTATCTTTCTCCAAGATGATAATATTCATTGTACGAAATTTGCCATTAACTAAGCATGTGCCCGTCCTGCAACATATATTTTGGGAAATTTCTATTTTAAAGCTGCCACAAATCTGCAGAACTGATTGGAAGATATTAAGAGCTTTAAATCAGACCTTCCATGATCCAAAAGATAAGAACAATTTAGCATCAGGTGACTAATATCATCTCCACTGATCTTGCAAATGAAATACTTACCTATAGCACCTTAGCCTTGTCTGGTAAGATTCTTGAATTTGTGAGTGAACCCTTAAAGCTCAAGGGACATATAAAGTTCTGAAGGAGCACTAATATTTCATGGAAGTTTTTTGAATCTTCATCCAGTTTTTCCACTAAATCTAATAAAGAAAGAAGCTGCAGTAAAAATACTTCTCTCTCTCTCTCTCTATCTCCAAGTCGTGTCTCTCCGAATACTCCATTTATTATAAATCTTCCAATTTAGAGAAATCAAAATTTTCTTTCCTTAAGAGGAGAGAGTTACCTCTTCATGGATTAATATGTAATTCTAAACTTAATAATGGTGGTCATCCCCCCTCTCCAGATTTTTCCATGTATGTGTGACTCAACTCTTTGCTTTCTCCTTATAGACATTTCTTAAATGATTTGGAATTTGATTTGTGTTCTTCAGTTTCCATTAAGTGCTTGCAACTTGCAAGTGAACTGTGTTTCATAATTTGATTATCTTGAAAGTGTAAACTAGAACTTATTTCCTTTGCAGGGGTTTCTTGATCTACGAATCACACCATGGATAAGGAACCTGTTGACTCGATCCTTGGCGATTGTGCCAAGTCTAATAGTTGCGTTAATTGGTGGCTCCACAGCAGCTGGAAAGTTGATTATTATTGCCTCGGTATTAAGACCCCCAATTTTCCTATCATGATCTCTTTATTAATAATATACTCTTACTCAGCATTAAAAGAAAACAATGAAAATCTTTGAGTGGGAATTTTATAAGATAGATGTGATTTTGGGTCAATCACTATTAAGTAGTATTAACAAGTTATCTCTTGCCAAACTAATGTCACTTAGATTATCTTCTCAAATATCCAGCATAATTTATGAGTTTTGAATAGTGATAAGACTATTTAAAGATTTTTTGAAGATCAATTAGTTATTTGTTTATCTAACATAATTTGTTGATTTTCGGGATTGTCGATAGTCTCTTTTCCGTATATTTCCTGCCTTCTACATCTTTAATCCTAAGTGAAATTGTTTGCGATAAAGTAAAAATTTCGAAATTAACTTTATCATACCACTTCACATGGGTTGATAGACTCGTGATTAGCAGTGCTTTTGAGAATACCTCTACTTCTACATGGGATCCAATGCATAGTTCTTGCTGCATTAAAACTAATGTTAAATAGGGTTATATTAGCTATTTAATTGTCCTAATATGATTTGTTTGTGGCATTTCTATTAAAGGCCAAACTTTTGCAGAAGGTTCAAGTTTTTAACTTATTTAAAAAAAAAGAATGATCGTTGTAGTTTCGTTGCAATTAAATGCATTGTCTAGGATCATCTTGATGCTGATATTTATTCATCTTATGCAGATGATTTTATCATTTGAGCTTCCTTTTGCTCTGGTTCCACTTCTCAAGTTTACCAGCAGTAAGACCAAGATGGGTTCACATGCCAATTCTCTCATGGTAAGTCTTTCATTGTCTGGAAATTTTAGTACGTACTAAGATGGCAGCTGTTCTTAAGCCACCCCACTTGTCTGCTGTAGGTTAACTAATTTTTAAAGGTTCAGTTTGTTGCACAAACTATTCATAATTTGCTTAGTTTTCATTTGGTTGTCATTTACCGTGGAATGATATCCGTGCATTGGAAAATTAATATATTGTTTCTCTTTTATATTCGATCATCATATTTCATAACAAAGTAATTTGTTGTTGCCGCTGCAGATTGCAGCAACCACATGGATAATAAGCTCGCTGATCGTGATCATCAATACCTACTATCTCGTCACTGGCTTCATCAATTTACTTTTGCACAGCGGGTTGCATACCGTATCCGTCGCATTTGCTGGAGTTTTTGGTTTCTCAGGCATGCTGGTATATGTAGCTGCGATTCTTTACTTGGTCTTCAGGACAAATAGGAAATCAACTCAACCATTACTACATGATGATTCTCAATTTGGACAAACCTGTGAAAGTAACAATGGCATCTATGATTTACCAAGAGAGGACATTGCAAGTATGCAACTTCCGCAGGGGAGATCTACATCGGATCTTGACTAAAAGTAACCTGTAGTTCCTTTTAGCGGCGACAGACGAATGGTCTTCTTTGTTTGAAGCAGTCATTTAGCTTCCGATGCTCATAATCGAAAAATAAAACGAGCGTAGATAGAGTAGTATGGGACAGAATCCTGAAGCTTTTAGTATGATTGTATGAAGTTTTCTATTTTCTCTCAGACTAAAACTGATGGTAGGAGGTCTCAAGGTGGAAATGGAGACACTTTGATGTGTACATAATCATAGACAGAGCATGCACCTCTATCTCCATTTTTCTAAGTAAAAGCTAACTACTATGACCCTGTGTGGTGTGTTGCATTTTTGTTCAATTTGTAAGTACAGGTTGGATCTTTGATTTGATCTGATATTTGTAAAAAAAATCTGCCTTGCTTCATTTCTTTAATATCATAATATGGAAACAAATGCAAGTAAAAAAAGGTTAGAACTCCTGCTTTGCAGGTTGATTTGATGGGGGCAATGCAGAAGAAAGTGAAGGAATTGTTGTTGGAACAGTAAAGCTGAGTTTTGCATGGATTGGCAACCAAAAAAAGAAGGAAAATATCGAAATAGTTTTACCCTTTCATAATATTTTCATAATCAGGAATTTATACAAAATGATAAATAAGTGACAAAAATTTGCAAATTAATCTTTTTATATGTTATTTTGCTAACCTAAAAAAGTCCATCATTTACCAATCTCAAGCAAAATTACAATACGTTATTCGAATTAGAATAATTTAATCGTTATAATTGAAAAAGACCTCATTGGATTAATTATTTCAGGCATTCGATTTGGTTCCCCATAAATCAAATGTCTCATGGTACTGTGTGGATTAAAAGGATTGTGGCCCAATTATGGCCCAATTAAACGAGTCGAGGCTCGACCCATGGGCCATTCGACCGGGTTCGCACCATGTCCCTCGCGATGACTAGAATACCCTTAGGGTTTGGTTCGGGCTATAAAGGGAGCGGATAAGCCGTCTTTCGCGTCACACGGCGTCGGGGGAGGGGGAGGGGAACGGGCGAAGGAAGGCGTCGGAAGTACCGCATAGATGAGGGCGAAGGTAGAGATCTGATCTTGTTCTCAGGGTGCTGAAAATTGCAGCTCAATTTGCTTTGATTGGAAGGTTCATTGTTCTTTTGCTTACGATTTCGTTGCTCGGGATGTCGGATCAGGCTGTTGTTCGATGTCGCGGTGTTAATCGTAATAAAGTAGCATTCTTCTGTGATCTTATAACAAGGTGTTGAGATTTTTCTTTGATAATTAGGGTTTCTTTACGATGATTGGTTTCTCCATTTGTTCCCTTTTATTTTTACGGTTGAATCGTATCATTGCTTATATAGACAATCAATTTACTTGAGAAATTTCATCCCAAAATCTTGATCTATTTGGGTGTCCATCCGTCAGCTAGGTTATATTTGGATTCGTAAATACATATTTTCATGCTCATTCAAAGTCGAGTTCGGCCTGAAAGCGTGATTTTTTCTTCGTATTTTGACATCACATCTAGAGAGATGTAATATGCCTCGGTATATCTCCGTTTTATATTTACATGACTGATCTAACTAGTTCGAGGCAGATGTAGTCTTCCACGGGGAGATTCGTTCTTGAGTAGGGTTCGCTTAGGTTTCTGTTGGGTCATATTAAAGTAAGTCTAGCTTCAGTTGCTCGGAATTTGGTTGAGCTTTGAGTTGAAGAAATTGACTGTGCCATGCAAATTGCATGTCCCTCATCTCCCTCTCCCTCACACGTGTTTTGTCATCTTTTAATGTTATATCCATTTATAGTTTTTTATTATTGTGTTTTAGCAAGTTAGGAGTATATATGAGTATTTTTGTTTCTTCTAATTTTTGTTAAATAACAACCTAATAATCTCTGATAGGAAAAGCTTTGGTAAGTGCATCTGCCTCAAACACAAGAACAAACAAGAGTTCTGTCCATTCCCTAAAAGGTTATTCTACTTTGGAATTTGACTCCGATCCAGCAAGAACGACATGGCTTGTACATTCATTAAGTTCTAAGTAGGCTTATATTTAGCTTCTTTTTAATTGTAGTTTGGAATGGAAATAAGGATAGTGGTGAAACAATGATCTGCTTATATTATCTTGGTTAAGAAATGAAATGGGTTGAGGATTCATTGAAAAAGTAAAGCTTTATGTGGTTTGATGCTTCTCATCTTTGCTGTGGAATATCATGTTTTTACCTGTTTACTTTGCAGTTGAATTTTATGATACAACATTGTTGTTATTGTTATTACTATGGTTCCTGCTAGCTAAAAAAATAAAATTTGAGATGTATAACTATCAACCTTTGTACTAAAAAGTTAAGTCTGATTTCTTTCTTTTATTAATTTGATTAGGACATGCGACTACTGTCCTTTTTTAAACCTTTTTTGCCCCTATGTTGTAATATGTATCATTTTTTCTTAACAACAAATAAGGAATTTCAGGCTTAGATGTCTGGACTGTTCTGTGTATTAGTTCAGGACTTGGTGATCTGTCCCAAGCTATCTAGTAGGTCAGATAATGAGGTTTTATATGTACATTATACATGTTTTCTGTTTTCTCTTCTGCCCTTTGATGATGATAATAGGTCAGCTAATGAGGTTTCTTATGTACATTATATATGTTTTCTGTTTTCTCTTCTGCCCTTTGATGATGATTGTTCTGAAATGTGTGCTTTTTATCTATTTTTCCCTAAAATTTTTTAGCTTAAGTTTGTGAATCATCTTGATTTGCGTTGATGATTTTGAGCACCCTCTTTCGTACTTATGAAACAACAATTTATTAATGGTATCTCTAACTTTAGCCATACTTTCTCATGCAGTGGAAGAAGAAGCGAATGAGGAGGCTCAAGAGGAAACGCCGAAAGATGCGGCAGAGATCAAAGTAGGTAGCCAGGGTTGAGCTGCATCCATCACATCTCAGTTATGAAGGTGGTCGATTTAGATTAAGTTCTCCACATGATGGTGGGGTGTATCATTGGAAGCTAACTCTTTTCCTGATGATGCCTTCCGATCTTTATGATTCTGCTTTGACTGCAACGATTTTGTTTGAAGACAATATTTCCAATTTAATCGAATGCCTTTGATATCTTTTATTGGTTTTATACTTGGTGCTTTGGTGGATACTCTATACTCCTATGTGGAAGGGGTTATAACACCTCTAGTTAGTCCTAATACTTAGATTGACTGATAAGACATGAGGATGATTGGATAAGCGGATTAGGCTCAACAAGTTGGATCTTGATGACATATTACTTTGTATGGGGTTTATGTGCTTTATAAGGTTTTTTCTCTTATTGGGTGCTCGCCTAGGCATCCTGACCAGGCAAGGTGAGGCTTGAGCATCTCATGGGTGGATCAGGTGGTGTGCTTCAAGGCTTGCTTGAACCTAGGCATCGTAGTAGATTTATAAGTTTGGTTTTGTTCAAGAATTAAATCAACTAATAAATTTTTTACTTTCTTACTCGCAAAAGCTATCCTTTTATACCCTTGCGATATTGAGCCAATCCTAGCATTGCTTTTGCTTTCGCTAATGTTTTTTTTGTCATTGTTCCATCGTAGACATAATAGATCGAGCCTTCTTCCTCTATCGTCCAAGGACGGGTTTGATTGCTTAGCAAGAGCTCATAACTTCTTGTTCGTCATTGCTCCTTGTATAGTTTTTCTTTTGTCGTGGGAGAGGATCACATGTTCTTTTGGGTATATTTGGATCTTCAATCTCTTGTGTTTTGTTCATCCTCACTTCCGTAATATTTTTCTCCCATTCTAGTATTTTTTCATCCTCCTCTAACTATTGTTAATAATAAATAATATATTATTAATAGTAGATTGTTAATTATTGTACAAATCAATTCTAGATTGATAATATATTATTTAGATTTTAATACGGTCAATTTTTGTTTATTTAAAATTATTATTATTAGATTGATAATATATTATTTAAATTTTAACATTGTTAATATTTATTTATTTAAAATTATTATTAAGGTTTCAGGATAAATAAACAATTCATTAGATTTATTTAATATCATATTTTTATTTAAATAATTATATTATATATTTTTTATAATTTAATATTTTAGAATATTTTTTGATTTTTTTTTAACGTTTTTCGCTTTTTAAATTAGTTCATAGCAGCTTGGTAAAAAGATAACTAGTGATTCACTTGGGATTAACTATTCTTGATGGCCTATTAGCTTATCATATTCAGCGTTGTTCTGATCATTCTCCCGGTTAGACCAGTAGTTCTAATGCAGAATACTCAATAGTTGTTAGGTTTTGAATTGACAAGTAAAAAAAAAAGAGGGAAAAAAATCAAATAGAAATATTTATTTTATTTTATTTTGTTTTTATTGGTTGTCATTAAACTGGAGTCATTTTAGCAGGACTTTGGTGGTAAAGCATGAAAGAGGATCGCATGGACTGCCATTAGTGCTCAGAAAACTTGAAAGACCCATCACATGATCAATTGAGTTTTGTTGCCGGATGCAGGAAATCAACAGTACAAAGCACCAAATCTTGCGTTTTGAGGCTACCTCATGATTCATGTAGGTCTCTCTCTCTCTCTCTCTCTCTCTCTCTCTCTCTCTCTCTCCTCGTCAAACTATCAAGTTCTCATAATCCCTTCAGGCTGAGATGCCGTGCAGCACAGCACGCACAACATTTGAAGAACGACGAACAAGTAATGTTATGCAACACACAATTCTTCACTCACTGGTGATGTTCTCGTTTGCCTCTCTCTGCTGCTGATCCTAATCACGCCTGTCGATGATGATGGTGGCCATGAACGGCCTGCGCCGAGCTCGGTACACAAGCTCTACGAAGCATCCTCGAGACGTGCTTCATGGTCGGCGATCCCTCGGCTGATACGTCGGTGCACTCCAAGGCGACGGCGGTGACCTGCTTGATTTGCTCGAAAGAAGCCGCAGTGAGCTTCTTCATCTTCTCATCCACCACCTTCTTGATCTGTGCAGGACACTGCAGCCTCACCCAATCTATGAACCCTGTTTCGCTTGCTTCCAAAGCTTCCCTTGGCCTCTTGTTGGCCACCACCTCCAAGTCGAACATGCCGAGCCAGTATACGTCTACGAACCAGATGACCAAAGGAGATTGCTCGGTGAGTAGATCAAGTGATGGTATGGCAAGGAACACGAGGCTTACTCGTGGATTCGGAATCCGGATTTCGGACCTTGAACTTGCAGATCGAAGGCTCGATGTCTTCCCTCAGCATTACGCTTCTGGTCCTCAGGTCGTACCCAACGCGAGGCCAGTGTTCGTCGAGGTAGCATATGCTGTCCATGACCCCCATCATCACCTTCAGCCTGATAAGTAGAGAGATTTTCGTAAGCTTGTAGGTTAAGTACCTGACGAGGTTTAAAAATATCATGCTTAGAGCGAGTGGTCATAGGATGATTGGAGATGACAGGATTGACGGGTCAAGCGGAGACACGTCAGGAGCACTTGGGCGAGAAGGAGGTAAGGAGGATGGTTGTGTTTCGGAACATATTGCCCCATCAATTGGAGAGGAGTAGAATGGAGTAGGAATAGAGAAAACATGCAAGTGTTGAACTGGAGTGATATAGTGCAGATTAGGAGTGGAGGAAGTAGACGAAGTCATGGGAGGCTCGTCCGATTGGTCTGAAGGTATACTCCAGTGAGATAGTGAAGTGGTCCGTATAGCAGGATATGGAAGGGTTTGGAAAGGAAAGTTAGACTCAACAAAGACAATGCGACGTGATATGAAGATTTTACGAGTGTGGAGATTATAGCAGCGGAAAGCATTATGTTCAAGTGAGTAACCAATAAAGACACAAGGAGTAGATCGAGATGTTAACTTATGAGAGGCATAGGGACGTAACCAAGAATAACATAAACAACCGAACACTCAGAGTTTACGAAGGTTAGGGGGTTTGTGAAATAGTGTGTCAAAGGGGGACTGGTATTGTAGAACTGGTGTAGGCATTCGATTAATTAGGTAGACAGCAATTTGAAAGGTTGCTGTCCAAAAAGTTGAAGGCATGGAAGCCTGATGTAAAAGTGTGAGTCCAGTTTCTACTATATGCCGATGTTTACGTTCGGCAGAACCAACTAGTTGAGGAGTATGTGGGGGAGACTTGAGGTGTTCAATGCCACAAGCTGAGAGATGGGATGCCAAGGCTTGATATTCACCGCCATCATCAGAGTAGACTGTTTTAATGGTAGACTGAAAATAGTTTTCGACCAACTTCTGAAAAGTGGAAAAAATGTGAGAAACGTCAGATTTATGAGAAAGAGGATATATCCATGTGTACTTAGAGAAGTGATCTACAAAAATAATATAAAATCGAAACTTATCAAAAGATAAGATTGGAGCAGGACCCCAAACATCAGTATATATAATTTCAAAAGGTTTAGAGGAGGAAACGGAAGATGAGCCATAAGGCTGCCGATGACTCTTATTACTAAGACAAGCATCACAATGTATCATAAAATTAGTGGACTTAAAAAGAGGAAGAGAGTGACGAGATAATAATTTCTGCTGAATAAAGGACGAGGGATGACCAAGCCGACGATGCCACACATCAACTGGAGCCGCAACAGAAGAATGAACAGTGGGCTGGGTTATTCGAGAGGTTGACGGCCATTCGTAAATGTTGTCTTTATTCGGGCCTTGGACCAATGATGCCCCCGTGCTCAAGTCCTTAACAAGAAATGAATCAGGAAAGAATTTAATGGAAGTATTGTTATGTTTGTAAAATTGAGAAACAGAAATGAGGTTGAGTTTAATATAAGGGGCACATAAAACATCATCGAGGGTAAATGTATTAGAGTCAGAATTAAGCGTTGTGAAACCAGTATGAGTTATAGGAAGTCCTTTACCATCACCGATGATGATATCTTCATCGCCGCCATAGGGATTGTGAAGAGACAAATTTTGAAGATCAACGGTGATGTGATGAGAGGCACCAGAGTCGACAATCCAGTTGGACTGGCTAGGTGTCAAAGAAGTTAAGAGATTTGCTTGAGGCCAGTGTGACGGAGTAGGGAGACAGGGACGAGATCGGCAAACTTTAGCGGAGTGGCCGACTTTGTCACATAGTTGGCAAACGACCCGTCTTTGATGGCTCGGTAGGGCAGGGCGCTAAGACGAATGATGGTTGGAGTTACCACTTTGCGAGAAGTGATGACTAGGAGGATAGGAGGGGTGTTGCATGGAACTCATAGAATCAAGAGGCGCATTAGCCAAACCTTGGGTGATGTTCGGCGAGTACCGAGTGCTCTTTCGTTTGGACTTGTGATTGACTTGAGCTGTGATAGTTGATCCAGGCAGTTTGTCCGCACGCTTCAAGTACATCTCGTAGTCAGTCAGTTTATCATAGAGATCTTCAAAAGAGACTGGCGAGTCGTGTGCCCGAATTGCAGCAGCCAATTCCTTGTAGTCGGTGTCGAGACCATTGAGGGTATGAATGACAACCTCTTCGTCACATAGTGAATGACCTATCAAGGCTAAGTCATCAATGATAACCTTGATATGTTGTAGATAATCAGAGATAGTACTTCCCTCTTGTTTCGTCACCATAAGCTTGGATAGAAGATTGAGCTTGCGAGTACGCGAATGATTTGCCAGGGTGGTTTGCAGTGTAGACCATGCATCGGCAGCTGTTACACATGAAGATATCAAGGGAGCAACGGATCCAGCAACTGAAGCTTGAATAGCTTGGAGGATGAGACGATCTTGACGTAGCCACAATTTGTGAGCTGGATTGGGTACTGGATTGGGATCGCCGGGGGCATTGAGCATGGCCGGAGGACAACTGAAAGTGCCATCAATATAACCTAACAAGTCGTATCCAAATAAAAGATTAGAAAATTGAGCTCGCCAGGACGCATAGTTGCCACCCTTTGATAACTTAAAGGGGATCAGCATGGCAGTATTGATGGAGATAAGCCCTGTAGAAGAATAAGAAGTGGGAGTCCCTATAGGAACTGAAACATCAGAAGAAGTGATCGAAGACATTTTTTGGAAGATATGCAGCGAACCTTGTGTGATACTCAGGTCACACAAGGTGGAGAATAAGGGAGGGGGGGTGCTGTTGTAGATTGCTACTTGCTACAGCAGATTGTAGAGGCTGCAGTTTGTCGGAAGATGGCCGCGAAAACTATAGCGGTACTCAAGAAAACTGCAGTGAGAGAAATCTGCAGCAATTAGATGTATAGAGGAAAGCGACAGCGAAAGCTACTGCGGTAGAGGAAGGAAGATGCAACGGTTGCGACTGCTGTTGGCCGGGAAGCGACTGCGATAGCCAAGGAGGAAGACGCGATAGCTGTCGTTAAGCAAGGAAGACTGAGCGAGGAAGATACTACCGTTCGCTGTTCGTCGCTATTGAGGAGGAGGACACCGCCATTAAGGAGGCGCTGTTGTGTAGAGGGAAGCGACAGCAAAAGCTGCTGCGGTAGAGGAAGATGCAGCAATTGTGATTGCTGCTGGCCGGGAAGCGAGGAAGACACCACTGTTCGCCGTTCACCGCTATTGAGGAGGCAGTGAAAGAATATTTTCCTCTTTGCGTGACGGCGACAAAGAGTGTCTGCTGTAGGCAGCAAATAGGAGAGGGAGCAAGGCCGACGAAGAAAAGCAAGATCGACGATGAAGGAAGAGAAGGAGTGGATGAGCAGAGCTAAGACGGTGCTCGTTAGCACTGGCTCTGAATCCGTGTCTTGTGCTTCTTCAATGACTCCACTTAGGGCAACGTATTACTGTGGCCGCTTGGCTAACACACGACGATACTGCTGTCGCCAAGGAGGAACTGCTCTGATACCATGTTAGAAAATAAATAGATAAACAAGTTGTAGAAGAAGTTGATTGTTATTAACATATCCCTTTCCTTTTATACAGGTTAGAAGGGAGAGTTTTCCTTAACAGGTTAGAGGATTTCCTCAACAGAGTAAAGCTTGCATATCCTTCCGATCGCACCACCCGATCACCTTGGCTACGTTCTTGTGTCTCAGTTGCGCAGGAATCCTGCACTCTTCGCCGAACGTTCGACGAAAAGCATTTCCTCTCTCACATGAACCTCGATTTCTGCTCCATCTCTTAGTCTTACTATGTACACGTCTTCCCCGTCCGCCTTCCTCACCAGAGTCTCCGAGAACCCATTGGTTGCTTTCCGTAGCATTGCCGTCGTGAACTTGTCTCTCCTCTAACGCAGTAGCAGCCGGCCGATTAAGCCAACCACCGACAGGACTGAGACCAAGACTCCTACCAGCAACAAGATGGTCGCCGTGATCTCGGAACTATGGCGGTGATCCCCCGGCAGGAGTCCCGAATGAATGAAGCTTGACGAGTCGAACCTCCTGAAGAGTTCGACTCCTTCTCTGTTGCACCCGGAGAATCGATTGTAAGACAGGTTCAAGAAGGAGAGGTTCGCAAGGCTCGCGAGGCCCACCAAAGGAACGTCCCCAACAAGCAGGTTGTGGCTCAGATCGAGGGACTGGATCTGGGAGCACCGGAGCACATCCGACGGGAACGCGACATGGAGGGAGTTGTTGGCGAGGTCGATGGTCCGTATCGAGGAGGGGCAGTAGGACCAGAGGAAGGCGAAGGAGAGGTACAGAGGTGCGACGCGGGGGCGCGACCGGAGGTCGATCTTGGCGAAGGAGAAGTTGCAGTCCGGATTGCTGGACTCAGCGCAGAGATGGCGAGCGACGACGGTGGACTTGTAGATGCCGGCGAGGTCAGTGGTCACAGCGTTGCATTAGCGGAGAGACGGGTCTCGGGCGCAGTTGGAGACGAGTGCAGTGAATTCCGGCGGCGGGGGCTTGTTCAGTTCTTCGATCAGAGTGGAAGGTACAGTTGCGGTGATGACGGCGAGGGAGAGGAGGAAGAAGAAGGCTATCAGCGTTGATGAAGTCTCTGCCATTTGAATGGCTGAGAGAGAGAGAGAGAGAGAGAGAGAGAGAGAGAGAGAGGAGGGAGTTTATGTGGTTTGAATGATGAAGACATGCATACAGTCATTTGGATTACAACTATATATATATATATATATATATATATATATATATATATATATATAACGTGTTTACTACATTACTCAGATGCATACATTCTAATTCTATGCATGAGAAAGTTAATGAGGTGTTAGCTTTAGGATTTTGCATTCAATTATGCAAACTTGGATGTTTCTATCATAGTACTTTGGAGTCATTGATAAATTGGGAACTACGTATTTAAGATATTGCGTTATGCATATTACAAAAATAAAGTGAAATAATTTTAAATAAATTAAAATAATCTGAAATAATATGTGTCACTTTTGAATCAACTCAATCCACATTAATTCTTCATGGTGTGTGCCACTCCCTCAAATTTCCATCCTTTGGTCAAGTCAAATGCCATGCTTTGGTAATGTGCTATTGAAAGCTCTCCTATATCGAGGTCAATTATGACTTGAATCAATCGATGGATGTGTCCTTGAACATTAATGGCCCCTCTTACCCATAGTTCTCGCACAATCCGTTTGGACGAGTGAGCTTGTCCCACGAGATGGAAAGGTGAGCCATAATCACATCAAGGCATGATCCAACGTGATTTGATGTTTATGGATGGGTGAGGTGTGCCATCCCTACCCACCATCAATGCACGTGGACGACAATATGAGGTGAGGGATGACATGCATTGATGCTGGCTTCTTTGAAGTCACTAAGGGAGTAAAAAATTCATTTTAATTATATGC
The DNA here is from genome assembly GCA_900464855.2 of Musa schizocarpa. Classification (NCBI taxonomy): domain Eukaryota; kingdom Viridiplantae; phylum Streptophyta; class Magnoliopsida; order Zingiberales; family Musaceae; genus Musa; species Musa schizocarpa. The sequence goes on from LS990918.1 coordinate 20,517,271, forward strand.
CATTCATAATCTCAATTCATTAATTAATAGGTTATTTATATATACCTCTTGTTTTCATATTTCATATTTATCATTTGATAAAATTATTCTTTTGATAAGTCATCGTCAATGTGGGTTTCGAGAGATTATTCATTTTGGATAAGTTTAGATGATTTTGTGCATTCATTCATCATAGTCTCAAAATTCACATTAAAAAGGTAAAGGTGACTTTTACACTTACAAATCTCTGGTTTCTACTTTAAAATAACATGAGACTAAATGTGCTTATTAGTGTCTCATAGTAGAGAAGTCAAAGACTTATGAGCTTTTCTTTTAACATAAAAAAAACATTGATAAGATTAGAGATCGATAGTTGACTTGATCCTAAGTAGCTTCATCTGCATAAGATACCTTGGTCGTGCTCGAACTTCTAAGCTTCCAAAGTAGTGTAGTCCCAAGTGTTCTCTCTTGAACAAAGATCCATGTAAGTTAAGGAGTGATGAGAGAGAGATCAAATCTCAATTATCATGTCCAATTTTGCTTTTATAGATAGTTCCCCCTAACCACATCGATTAATTATTTAGATGTCGAGTTGTGATCGAATTTGAATATTTTCTATATCATCTCTCACGAATTTGATGGTTAAAATTCTAATCATATATTTAATCTCTCTATTTCTAAAAATAAAATTACATAAATTAATCCTAATCACATCTTCGACAAGGGTGTTCTTGTATAAGTTATAGTTAACTCTTATTTGGAACTAAGCCATCATTAATACTCTTTACAAACCTTTGAGTACCAAAAGAGTATTTGGACAAATTATATTATACATAAAAATATATATAAGAAATAAGTCATTGACATCTTGATCAGCCCAACGTAATTCAGATCCTTGTGCGTAAGATTGTGTGAGGTAAAAATGTTAAGCTCCCAAGGTACCACAAACACGAAGACTAAAATCGAGAGAGATTTCCTTACTTGATTCCTTCGACACCTAAGTTAGTAACATGAGGTAGGTGAGTGTAGATACGAGTGGTCGAAAAGTGATCCCTTTTAACTATGGGGGTGATGCTCATCCTCTCATTTGAGCCTCCATGACCTCCTTTGGGAGCTTGCTCTCCTTAGGTCTAGTTCTCCTCTATAAGACAGGTTGGTCGTTGGTCCTCTTCTTAACGATGAGTCAGTTCCTAAGTATATAGTCTTTCATGTTGAATTTCAAATTTTGATAATGAAATTAATTAATTTATGATCTAATCCATGTATTGAGAAAAGTGATGCAGAACTAACTATGATCATGAAAAGATAAAAGAATTAAAGAATCAAATTTTGGGCTGGAGTCAAAGATTGGGCATCGGGCTGGAAGAATCAGACAAAGCGTCGAGAACGGATAGATAGGCGTTACACCGAAGGTTCGGACGATATGCTGAAAGCTTGCCAGCAGTTCACCGGAAGTTCACCGGAAGAACAATTGACATACTAGACAACTGAGATTGCTTGTATTGTAATTGTTTTAGCCTTAATTATCATAGTTAGGTATCAATTTAAGTTAGTTTAGAAAGTAATCATATTAACTCAATTACGGGTCAACTTGGCCAGAATTAAGGTTGAAATGGGCTAGTTGTTTGGCCCATTCAGTGATCCTCAATTGGCCCAGGCGGTGGCATCGTCGGGGTTAGCGGTGGCACTGCTTAAGGCTCGGCCTCATAAGTAATCTGGACGGCGGTACTATCGGCAGTTAATGCTGCCAAGCGATGGTACTGTCTTATCAGGCGGTAGTATCGCTAGAGCCCAGTCTCCGAGGCTCTGTCACACGGTCATACTACTCAGACTGGGTGGTGGTACCGCCTAGTGTCAGCCTGTAAGTGGTGGTATCACATAGTATTGGCGGTGGTATCGCTAGTACCTTGAAAACCCAGGATGAGATACTTTTTAGCTCCATTTTTGAAGCCATTTGAGGCCTATAAATACCCCAATCTATCTTGCTTGCCAAAGCATGAAAAGTGAACAAAAATCTTATGATCTAAGTGAGAAAACGTTGTTGTAATTCCTTGAGAGTTCCCCTCCTCATCCCTAAGTGTAAATTCTGTTTAAGGAAGGGCTGAGAGAACTGTAAAGGTTATCTCCTAAACCTATGAAACGGAGAATAGAGCTGTAATAAGATAGCTGATCTTCACCTATTCAAAGAAGATCAATAGTAAAAGCTGGTGACCTCAATGGAGGAGGAATCGGGAGTCGACGTAGGTCACAATGATCGAACCACTATAAAATTAGTGTGCCTTCCCTTCTTTGTCTTTTTCCTTTATATTACTTACACAATGATCGAATCACAATGATCGAAACACAATGATTTGGTTGCTCACCCCACTTCATGCTTTCTCTAAGTTTAAATGCATTTCTGATATGATTTTATCGAATGAAGTTTCCAAATCATCGACGTTTTTATGTAAGCACTAATTCACCCCTCCCCCCCCCCGTCAGTTGGTATCAGAGCAAAGGTTTTTCTCGTTTGGTTTAACACCGAAGGGAAATAGCTTTTATTGACAATCAAGAGGTTCTTTCTATCACTCGTCTTTCTATGTTTAATGGGACAGACTACATGTATTGGAAAACTAGAATGAGAATTTTCTTACATTCTATGGATTTTAATTTATAGAATATTATTGAAAGCGGTTTAAAAAAGTCTTCCAAACCAATGAACGAAAGGAATGCATTATTTTATGCTTTTGATAAAAATAAATTTAATTGGATTTTTATTTGCGAAACTACATATGAGATTTGACACACACAAATGCACAAATAAGGTTAAAGAGTCAAAAATTAATCTTTTGATTCATAGCTATGAGTTGTTTCATATGAAATCAAGTGAGACCATCGGAGACATATACACCCATTTTATGGATGTCGTAAATGGTCTAAAAGCATTTGGTAAAATTTTTTTTAATTATGAACTTGTTAACGAGATATTAAGATCTCTTCCAAAAAATTAGGATCATAAAGTAACGATAATACAAGAAATAAAGGATCTAAATAATTTTCCTCTTGAAGAACTTATTGGGTCTTTGATGACCTATGAAATGACATATATTACACATGATGAACTTGAGAACATCTTCTAAAGGACAGGAAGGACTTAGCACCTAGAACCAAAGAAGACCATTTAGGAGAAAACTCAAGTGATGATGATGATGATGATGACTTGACACTTCTTATAAATTTTTTTTTAAAAATTATTAAAAAATAAAATAAGACACTAAGAACAAAAGTGAACTAAAAAAGGACCAAATAATTTACTATGAATGCAAGAAGCTAAGGCACTTCAAAAATGAATGTTCCCAAGTGAAGAAGAAGCTACCAAAGAAAAAAAAATCGCTCAAAGTTACTTGGGATGACTCAAGTGCATATGAATATGAGGAACCTATCAACAAAGAAGAAGTTGCAAATTATGCATTAATGACATTTGACAACGAGGTATGTAACAAAAACAAATTTTTTTTTTTATCTTACAATGAATTATTCAATGCCTTTAATGATTTATTTGATAATTTTAAATTAGTTAGTAAAATTATAAAGTATTAAAAAAGGAGCATGCTTCCCTTGTTAATGAATTTGATAAATTAAAAAATGAGCATGATGATAGTGTTAGGAACGAGTCGACACTAAGAGGGGGGGTGAATTAGTGTAGTAGTAAAAATTATGTCGGTTCGAAATCTCTCGTTCGATTAAAGCTGATTTTAGAAATGTTTACTTTGAAAGCATGTAGAAGTATAGTGAAAAGTAAGAATTCCGTTTGTAATAAAGGTAAATAGCAAGAAATAAATGTAAACTAGATTTTTATAATAGTTCGACCATCATGACCTACATTCACTCCGTCGATTCCTCTTCTGTCGAGGCCACCGGTATCCACTATCGGTCTTTCTTCAATAGGCGAAGACCAACCACCTTTTATAGCTCTTTCTCCTTTTAGCGGGTTTAGGAGATAACTCTTACACCCCCACATACTCCTCTCTCAAACTATTCTAACACTTAGATTTTTGAGAGGAGTTCAAACAAGATTATAGCAGCGTTTCTTTCTTTTTCACTCTTAATTCTTATGTATGTTAACCACGAATGAGAGGGGTATTTATAGACCTCAAGTTGATTCAAACTTGGAGCCTAAAAATATCTTATCCCAAGTTTCCCGGGTTCTGGCGATACCACCATCTGCAGCACTGACATTGGGCGGTACCACCGCCTGACACAGTCTCAGAGATTATGCCATGACGGTGCCACCTGTTGGGTCACTATTTGGGCCTTTCATTAGACCCAACACAATCCATACATAGGCCAAACTGGCCCCTAATTGAGTTGGACCAATTTTAATCCAAATTATGTACTAACTATGAAATTTAAGACATTTACTAAGCTAATCAAGTCCGTAAGTCTAGGTTTCTTCCGGCGAGCTTCCAACAATCTTTCGGCGAACTTCTGATGATCTCTCGACAATGCTCCAACGGACTCCTGGTAAGCTCCTGTACATCACGACGATCTTCTTGGCGAGTTTCGATGAGCTTCTTTGGCAAGCTCCTGGACTTCTTGGTCAATTTCGGTAGAATTTTCGATGAACGTCCGGACTTCCGACGAACTCTCGAACTCTCAACAAAATCGCATTCTTGACTCCGGGACTTCATTTTACTTTATACCTTGCTATTGTAGTTAATCTTGCACACATAAAACCTACTTCGATCTAGATAATTATTACAAAGCAAATCAAGTGTTGTTAGGCATGTCATTGGTTTATCGGTGGTGCTTCGTCCAAATCTTCGGTGCATCATCCTCTCTTGCAGCCTATTGCCCAATCGGCCAATTGACCTCTGCAACTCCGATTTACTTGGCATAATTTTTGCTCTTCTTGGCTCGATGTCCGAACTTATGGCCCGAAGCCTTCTGTCGATATATCGACCAATCCTTCGGCTCGACGTCCAATCTTCTGACATGTTTTTCTTCGGCCCAACATGATTCTTCCTACTTTAATTGTCTCTCCTTGATTGAAGCATCCTGCGTCACTCAAAACATAAATCAAATCATAAACACTATCAATTGGTTTCATCATCAAAATATGAGATTTAACAATCTTTCTCTTTTTGATGATGATAACCAATTGATGACGGAGTTTAAACAAACTCCCGGAGTTTAAACAAACTCCCCCTATTAATATGCCATATTGATAGAACTCTTGGATTAAAAAATCCAAGTAACATATTATCATAAAATTATGTATAACATTATACTTCTCCCCCTTTATCATCAACAAAAAGAAGTGTAACTTTCAAGTGTTTAAGATATAAGCTTTACAACATTGCATAATAAACATAATATCATGTTTTCTCATCATTGTAGTTTGTTAGCTAGCAAATTTAGCAAGTGTTACATCATATTAGAACATGCAAGCTAGCAGATTTTATCTCACTTTACAACATATATAATCACCAAATTATCATTAACTTTAAAGATGTGCAAGATTGTAAATTTTGCAAGTTTGCTTCTCTTTTCATATGAGTAAGTTAACAAGTTTTGCTCTCTTTAGAATGTGCAAGCTAACAAGTTTTAGCTTCTTCTTTCATATATCATTATGCAAGCTAGCAGATTTTATCTCCCCCTTTGTCATTGTCAAAAAGAAGGGAAGAATACAATTTGTAATTCTTTTTCCCTTTACATCTCATCCTTATGCATGATACCAAATAAATCAATCATCACTATGGGCATATCATACATGATATTAAGACATTAAAATTTTTAAGTATTTATCACTTATTTTCTCCCCCTTTCCATCAATTTTCAAATCATCACATAAAGAATAACAAGAAAAAATAATTTGGTGATGAGTTATACTTCATCAAAACAAGGGAGTATCGAATCATGGAAGAAAATCAATTTGTGTATACAATGTTCCAAACATCAAAGCACATTAGAAAAAAATAATTAAGGAAACATTATGATTCATTTGGACAAATATTTTTTTAATAAAATACAAGAAATCATTCGAGAATAAAAAGTGAGTGATCTTGATTCACATAAGGAAAATATCAAGTTTTAATTCCAAGAATTCACGATCATGATTTCAATAATGCATCCTTTTAATATATAGCAAGTACAATCATCGGAGATCAAATTGTAAAAGATGTTCAAAAAAAATTTTAAGTCATGAATTCCGAAAGAGATATTCTCTTTAGTAAATGAAAAAAGAGACATAAGAGATCAAATGATATAATATCTTGATTCATGCAAAAGAAATCTCAAGTTATAATTCTTGAAAAATCAAGATAAGAGCTCATTTAAATTCAAATTGTCAACTCAAAATAATTTTCAAGAAATTCAAAAATTAACAAACATACTGATATCCTTTTTTGAAAGATCGATAAAGTAGGGATTGAGAAATTCGTTAAGAAAAATGTTTTCCTTCCCCCTTTTTTTTAATTTGATTTATTTCACACAAGCATGCCCAAGTTTTTTTATGCCAAGTCAAAGCATGCATTATCATTTAAGATCGAAAAATAAATTTCATCATCATGACAAAAAATATAACACATTAAACATAAGGCTTCTTTAAACAAATGATTTGGTTTATCATTTTGATTCCAATAATAATATATTTTTCTTTTTTTGTGTTTCATTTTATGTGATTGATTTCATATTAGGATGCTCAAGTTTTTCATATGAAAACCATACATCATAGTTTAAAATCGAAAGCACAAATCTCATCATGGAAATCATTAAGATCAATAAACCATAAATTACTCAAAAATCATTATTACTTCAAATCATCATGTATATAAAATCGTCAAGGATGATACTTACATTATCTCATATGAGCATGCCTTTTTCATTTATGCCAAATCAAAACATGCATCATTTTTAAAATCGAAAAAGCAACTTTCATTACGGTAAAAATCGATAAGCCATAAATAATAAGATTAATTTTTCTTGATATATTTCATATGATGATTTGAAATATGATGTAATGGAAAAAGTTTTGCACTATTGTAACCATCCCTTCTTTTTGACAATGACAAAGGAGGAGCAAAACTTGCTAGCTTGCTCAACTCAAAAGAGAAGTAAAAATTTACAAACTTGCACATAGCAAAGAGAGGCAAATCTAACTAGCTTGCTCATCTCAAAAGAGAAGTAAGAAATGCTATCTTGCAAATCTCAAGAGAAGCAATGTTTGATAACTTACTAATTTCAGAAAGATGCAAAAATAGGCTATCTTGCACATATCAAAAGATGTAAAATTTTACTAACTTTCATATGGGAAAAACTTGCTAGCTTGTATGTTCAAAACTTACTATCTTACTAGCTTGCATATCTAAAAACTTGCTAGTTGCAATTCTTCTTTTTGCCAATGATAAAAGGGGAGAAAGAATTGCTAGTGTGCACATCTCAAAAGAAAATTACTAGCTTGCATGATGATGTTTCAAAAACTTGAAATTATGTTTACAATGCAATGATTTAAAATTATATCTCAAAAACTTGCTAGTTGCACTTCTCCTTTCTGTTGATGACAAAGGGGGAGAAGGTATGATGATAATTATGCAGAGAAGGTATGATGATAATTATGCATGGGATGATGTACTTGGATATTTTGATCATGCATGATTTTATGTTGTATGCAATAATATGATTAATTGGTTCTTTTAATATTCATGATGCATGTAATGGTAAAATATGTATAATTGTATAAATTCAAAAGTTCTATCAATATGATATATTGATAGGGAGAGTTTAGTTAAACTTCATTATCAATTGGTTGTCATCATAAAAAAGGGGGATATTGTTGAATCTCGAATTTTGATGACGAAACCAATTGATAGCATTTATAATTTAATTTACATTTTGAGTGACGCAGGACTAGCTTCAATCATGAAGAGACAATTAAAGTAGGAAGAATCAATGTTGGATTAGAGTGGAATATGTCAGAAGATTGGATGTCGAGCTGGAGGATCAGTCGACGTGTCAGCAGAAGGCTTCGTGCAATGAGTTTGAGCATCAGGCCTGTTAGGATCAAGAGCACTAAGAGGGGGGGGTGAATTAGTGTAGTGCAGCGGAAAACTTTCAACGTTTAAAACTGCGTTCGTACGACAAAGCCGATTTTAGTAGAAAAGTCGATTCGTAAATTTCTTTAACTTAAGATTAGGCAAGGAGTAGTTAAAATAAATCTGTTAAGGTAGTTTGCAGTTATGATGGAAATCAGAATGTAAGCGCAAACTGAAATACGATATTCATACGAGAAAAGTGATTTACGTCTAAACATGATTTGGAAAATACTGAGCTTGGAAACGCAATCGTAAAAGCGCAAAAGGCAGTAAGCTATGAAGGAGGTTTGCAGTAAGGTTAATTAGCTCAAAGTAAATGCAAACCAGAGAAGATGGGAGTTTACAGTGGTTCGGTCAATCGTGACCTACATCCACTCCTCCGATTCCTCTTCCGTCAAGGCCATCAGCATCCACTAATGATCTTCCTTTACTAGGCAAAGATCAACCTCCTTCTTACACCCCTCTTCTCCTTTTATTGGGTTTAGGAGACAACCCTTACTAGCACTCACTCTCCTCTTTTAAACAGAATTTTAACACTTAAGCTAGAGGAGGAAAATTCTAGAGATTGCAGCAGTGTTTTCTCTCTTTTAATCTCTCTATGCTTGTATATTTTACACAGGGATTGGAGGGGTATTTATAGGCTCCAAACCAGTTTGAATTTGGAGCTCAAATCTGTCATCTCCCGGAATTTCGGGGTCTGGCGGTTACACCGCTTGGTAGAGCTCGGAGACTGAGCCTCTGGACGGTGCCACCGCTTGTCAGGGGTGGTTGCACCGCCTGGTAGAGCTCGGTCACGGTGCCACCGCTTGTCAGGGGTGGTTGCACCGCCTGGTAGAGCTCGGAGACCGAGCTCAGGTGGTGCCACCGCCTGACTGGGGTGGTTGCACCGTCGAGCCAGAGCTCGGAGACCGAGCTCAGGCGGTTGCACCGCCCAGTCTCGCTCGGAGACTGAGCCCTGGCGGTGCCACCGCTTGCCTGGGGCAGTTGCACCGCCCAGCTTTGCTGGGAGATCCTCTCCTGGGCGGTGCCACCGCCGACCCTGGCGGTGCCACCACCTACACTATTTCAGCTCACTGGTTGGGCTCTATACTTGGCCCAAACCAGTCCGAACTTGGGCCCAATTGGCCCCTACTTGGGTTATAGGATTAACACCTAATCCTAACCCCAATTAACGTGCTAACTATGAATTTAAAGATATTTTCTAAGCTATTACAAAGTTCGCAAGTCAAGACTTCTTCTAGCGAGCTTCCGACAAACTTCCGGCGGTCTTCCGATGAACTCTCAGAAACCATTCTGCGGACTCCCGGCAAGCTCCTAGACTTCACGATTTGATCTTAGCGAGTTCCAACGAGCTTCTTCGACAAGCTCCAATCTTTCTCGGCGAGCTCCGCGAACTTCCAATGAACCTTTCGGCGAGCTTCCGAAAAACCCTTCGGCAAGCTCCCAACTCATTCTCGGCTAGTTCCGATAGCGTTCCCGACGAACCTTTGGACTTCCGTCGAACTCTCGAACTCACAACGAATCCTTCACGCTTGACTCCGACACTTTATTTCGCTTTATGTCTTCATCATTATCATAGTTAATCCTGCATAATTAAAATAAAACTTCGATTGAGATAATTAATCCTAAGCAATTAAATAAGTTGTCCGGCATGTCATTGGTCCCTCGACGCTTCGTCCGATTCTTCGGCGCATCGTCCTCTCCTGCGGCCTATTGCCCAATCGACCAGTTGACTCCACAAGTCCGATATCCTTGGCGTAATACCTGCTTTTCTTGGCCTAATGCTCGAGTCCACGACTCGAAGCCTTCTGTCGATACGTCGACTGATCCACCGACCCGACATCCAATCTTTTGACATGTTTCTCCGGCACAACATGATTTTTCTTGCTTTAATTGTCTCATCATGATCGAAGCATCCTGCGTTACTTAAAACATAGATTAAAACATAAACACATATCAAGTGGTTTCATCATCAAAATACGAGATTGAACAATCTCCCCCTTTTTGATGATGACAACCACTTGATGACGGAGTTAACCTTAACTCCCGGAGTTTAAACAAACTCCCCCTATCAATATGCCATATTGATAGAACCTTGAATTCAAACTGAATTCAAGTCATTGCAATATTCATCATGAATACTTGTAACATATCATCATGAACTTATGCATAAACTTATGCATAACATGTCATGTCATCAATATACTTCTCCCCCTTTGTCATCAACAAAAAGGAGAAGTACCACAATCAAGTGTTTGGAATATTAGTTCAACTTATTGCATAAAAAACATAATATCAAGTTTTATCATCATGCAGTTTTGAAGCTAGAAAATTTAGCAAGTATTACATCATGCTTAGAACATTTAAGCTATAAAGTTTCAGATATGCAAGTTTTACAACATACAAGATATCACTTTTGGTAATGTTCACGATAGCAAGTTCTACATCATGCAAGCTAGCAATATTATAACATTTTAGAACCTGCAAGCTATCAGTTTTGAGATGTTCAAGAAAGCAACTCTTGCTTCTTGAGATATACAAATTTGTCAAGTTTTGCTAGATGTGCAAGTTAGCATTTTTGCCTCTTGAGATAGGCAAGATAGCACATTTGCTTCTTTTGAGATAGCAACTTTTTGCTTTTCTTTAGACTACAAGCTAGCAATTTTTACGATATAAAAGTTTCACAATATACAAGCTAGCAAAAACTTCGAAAGCAAATGCAAGATAACTTTCTTGTATAGGCTCATGATTCTTGCTTCCTATTGCAATGTGCAAGTTGCAAGTTTTGCTTCTTGAGATAGGCAAGCTAGCACTTTTGCAATTTTTGTTTAAGATAGGCAGGCTTGTGATGTTCAAGATGACAAGCTCTTTCTTCTCTTTTAAGAAGTGCCATTTTTTATTTCTTTGCAAAATGCAAGCTACAAAATGCCAAACTAGCAAGAGATAATGTTTTACATGAGGCAAGTAAACAATTTGGTAAATGTTACATTTACATCTTCTCTTTTGTGAAGTAAAATTTTTGCTTTCATCTTGAATTGTGCAAGCTAGCTAGTTTACCTCTTTTCATGATGTCCACGCTAGAAATTTTTGCTCCCCCTTTGTCATTGTCAAAAACAAGGGAAGACCCTTATATCAATTTTAATATTATGACAAAGGTAAGTATCAATCTTATTTGTGCATCATTATATATTCAAATTAAAACATACATAATTTCAAAAACCTTATTTTTCATGCACGATACCGAAAAATAAATCAATCATCATTAATGGGCATATCATACATGATACTCAAACATTAAAATTTTTAAGCATTTATCAACATGTTGATCATAATACCAAACATTCATCATTTAAAGCATTCATGATACACATCATATGCAATACATATATTATGTACATCATTATCATAAGTATTGCATACATCATTTTAACTTCATGAATATTTCATCATTGCATGCATCATATCAAAACATTTCAAGCTACGCAAGCCATAAATACAAAGAAATCATATCATGAAGGATAAAATCATTTGAATACCAAAAGACATGATTCATATAGTAAATATCTTCTTTAAATAAAATATCAAGAAAAATCATAGGAGTACAAAGAAGAGATCTTGTTTTAAAAGAAAATCAAGTAACAACTCCAAGAACTCACAAGGAAAAATCATGATTCATTTAGGAAATCTCCTCTCAAGAGAATATCAAGTAAAATCATAGAAGATCAATTAATGAGAAATTTTGATTTATAATAAAATCTCATGTATCGAATGTCAAGAAATCAAAATGATGATTTATATAAAAAATATCACAAGTTATATTTAAGAGAAAAATCATCATTCATTTTCAACTCATTCAATTTGTCACATCAATATTTCTTAGATATGCATGATATAAATCTTCAACATATAACATGCATAAATTCAAAAATTAAAAGGAGAAGGGAAGAATTCAAAGGTACAAAGATTTCAATCATCTCATAAGCAAATGTAAGACCAAGTCATGAATCCAAAATTCCATGAATCAAAATGATCATCAAAGGTAATCTCATGTTATTCCAAGAAATCAATATCATGATTTTGATAAAACTCATTTAAAATTTAAATCATAAGAATCACTTTTATGATTCACAAAATTCATAACATAGGTAGATTCATGATTTCATAATATATTTCCCCTCCCTTTTTTTTTAAAGTATTTGATTGCATGTTAGCATGCTTTTTCATTTATGTTAAATAAAAACATGCATCAACGTTTAGGATCGAAAAATGAATTTCGTCATAAGACCATCAAGATCAATATATTCTAAAAAATTAATTGTTATGGTCAAGAAAATCCGAAAATAAAGTTTAACACTTTCATGCATTCGGACATGGTTTTGCCATATGTTTTTCAAATACACTCATGAAAATAACATATGCTTATCATCTTGTATAACTTAAAATCTCATGCATAAAATTGTCAATCATTGTATCAAAAACATTTAATATTTTCATTACATCATTATGCATTACTTCAAATTAAACATGATTTCATTCAACAATGTTAATCAAACATAATACACATTATTACTTCTTAACCAAGATTTCATATTTTCAATCAAAATCATTTTGTTTGTTTACAAAAAATATGCAATGTTATCATTTTCGAAATTACTAGCATGATCATAATTTTTGTATTTTTATTTTTAAACATATAATTTTTAAGAAAATTAATTCTAAACTAAAAAAGAAAATACATCATGAAAGCATCAAGTAATTTCAAAATAAATCAGGGGGATTTCGATTACCTTTTCATTGAAAGTGGTTAAGGCGTAGTTTGCCACCTCGCCTTTCTTGATTTTCTCCTCGTCTTCGGAGGAGCTCGATCATCCCACTTTGTGTTCTTCTTCTTTGGCCTCTTCGTCCGTTCAATTTCATTGTTTATTTTAGATTTTTGTTTAATAAACTTATTAAGATTTAGTGTTCGAAGTTCAAGTTCATCATTGTCCTCATCACTTGAGTCATCGCTCAAGTGGTATTCATTTGTTCGGGGTTCCAAATCCTTCCTGTTCTTTGGAAGGTTGTTTTGTTCATCATGTTCATCATGTGCATTGTGCACCATTTCATATGTCATCAACGAACCAATTAGTTCTTCAAGTGGTAAGTTGTTTAGGATTTTAGCTTCTTGTATTGCAATTACTTTTGAATCCCACTTCTTAGAAAGAGAACGTAAAATCTTGTTTACGAATTCAAAATCCAAAAAATATTTGCTAAGAGCTCTTAACCCATTGACGACATCCGTGAAATGGGTGTACATGTCAACAATGGTTTCGCAAGGCTTCATTCGAAAAAGTTCGTAAGAATGCATGAGAATGTTAATTTTGGACTCTTTCACTCGGCTAGTGTCTTCATGAGTGACCTCAAGAATTCTCCAAATATCAAAAGCCAAATCACACATTGAAACGTGATTAAATTCATTTTTGTCAAGTGCACAAAACAAGGCATTCATAGCCTTTGCGTTTAAAGAAAAATACATCTTCTCCAAATTCGACCATTCGTTCATCGGTTTAGAGGGAAGTTGAAAACCGTTTTCAATAATGTTCCATAAATCCAAATTCATAGAAATCAAGAAAACTCTCATTCGAGTTTTCCAATAAGTGTAGTCATATCCGTTAAACAACGGTGGACGAACAACCGAAAAACCCTCTTTAAAGCCATGAAGAGCCATTTCTCTCGGGTGTAAATCCGAAATGAGAAATACCGGGCTTTGATACTAATTGTTAGGATCAAGAGCACTAAGAGGGTGGGGGGGGGTGTGAATTGGTACAGCGGAAAACTTTCAACGTTTAAAACTGCGTTCGTACGACAAAGTCGATTTCAGTAGAAAAGTCGATTCGTAAATTTCTTTAACTTAAGATTAGGCAAGAAGCTGTTAAAATAAATCTGTTAAGTCAGTTTGCAGTTGTGATGGAAATCAGAATGTAAGCACAAACTGAAATACGATGTTCGTACGAGAAAAGCGATTTACGTCTAAACACGATTCGGAAAATACTGAGCTTGGAAACACAATCGTAAAAGCGCAAAAGGCAGTAAGCTATGAAGGAGGTTTGCAGTAAGGATAATTAGCTCAAAGTAAATGCAAACCAGAGAAGACGGGAGTTTACAGTGGTTCGGTCAATCGTGACCTACATCCACTCCTCCGATTCCTCTTTCGTCGAGGCCACTGGCATCTACTAACGATCTTCCTTTACTAGGCGAAGAACAACCTCCTTCTTACACCCCTCTTCTCCTTTTACTGGGTTTAGGAGACAACCCTTACTAGCACTCACTCTCCTCTCTTAAACAGAATTTTAACACTTAAGCTAGAGGAGGGAAATTCTAGAGATTGCAGCATTGTTTTCTCTCTTTTAATCTCTCTATGCTTGTATATTTTACCCAGGGATTGGAGGGGTATTTATAGGCTCCAAACCAGTTTGAATTTGGAGCTCAAATCTGTCATCTCTCGGAATTCCGGGGTCTGGCGGTTGCACCGCCTGGCAGAGCTCGGAGACTGAGCCTCTGGGCGGTGCCACCACTTGTCAAGGGTGGTTGCACCGCCTGGCAGAGCTCGGAAACCGAGCTCAGGCGGTTGCATCGCCCAGTCTCGCTCGGAGACTGAGCCCTGGCGGTGCCACTGCCTGCCTGGGGCGGTTGCACCGCCCAGCTTTGCTGGGAGATCCTCTCCTGGGTGGTGCCACCGTCGACCCTGGCGGTGCCACCGCCTACACTATTTCAGCTCACTGTTTGGGCTCCATACTTGGCTCAAACCAGTCCGAACTTGGGTCCAATTGGCCCCTACTTGGGTTATAGGATTAACACATAATCCTAACCCTAATTAATGTGCTAACTATGAATTTAAAGACATTTTCTAAGCTATTATAAAGTCCGCAAGTCAAGACTTCTTCTAGCGAGCTTCCGGCAAACTTCCGGCGGTCTTTCGATGAACTCTCGAAAACCATTCTGCGGACTCCCGGTAAGCTCCTAGACTTCACGATTTGATCTTAGCGAGTTCCAACGAGCTTCTTCGGCAAGCTCCGATCTTTCTCGGTGAGCTCCGCGAACTTCCAATGAACCTTCCAGCGAGCTTCCGAAAAACCCTTCGGCAAGCTCCCAACTCATTCTCGGTTAGTTCTGGTAGCGTTCCCGACGAACCTTCGGACTTCCGTCGAACTCTCGAACTCGCAACGAATCCTTTGCGCTTGACTCCGACACTTTATTTCACTTTATGTCTTCATCGTTATCATAGTTAATCCTACACAATTAAAATAAAACTTCGATCGAGACAATTAATCCTAAGCAATTAAATAAGTTGTCCGGCATGTCATTGGTCCCTCGATGCTTCGTCCGATTCTTCGGCGCATCGTCCTCTCCTACGGCCTATTGCCCAATTGACCAGTTGATTCCGCAAGTCCGATATCCTAGGTGCAATACCTGCTCTTCTTGGCCCAATGCTCGAGTCCATGGCCCGAAGCCTTCTGTCGATACGTCGACTGATCCACCGACCTGACGTCCAATCTTCTAACTGTTTCTCTGGCACAACATGATTTTTCCTGCTTTAATTGTCTCATCATGATCGAAGCATCCTGCGTTACTTAAAACACAGATTAAAACATAAACACATATCAAGTGGTTTCATCATCAAAATACGAGATTCAACAGGGCCTAGAAGAGCGGACAATGCGCCACGGAGATCGGAGTTGCGGAGGTCAACATGCCATTTGGGCAAAAGGCTACAAAAGAGGATGATGCGCCGAAGGATTGGATGAAGCACCGATGACCCAATGACATGCCGGGCAACATGTGACTATTGCTTTATAATAATTATCTAGATCGAAGAAGTTTTAGTTATAATTTGGTCGGTTTAGAATGTAATTAAACTAACTCAATTAGGGGCCAATTGGGCCTATATTAGGGTTATTTTGGGCCCAAAGAAAGGCCCATTCAGTGACCCAAAAGTTGGGTGAGGCGGTGGCACCATTGATCCAAGCAGTGGCATCGCTAGATGCTCAGTCTCTAAGATACAGTCTCTGAGATTGTGTTAGGTGATAGTTCCGCCAAATTGGGCGGTGGTACCGCCTAGTATCAGGTGGTGGTACTGCCCAAACATAGTCTCCCAAATTGTGTCAAGAGGTGGTACCGCCTGACTGGGTGGTGGTACCACCAAGTGTTAGTGCTGTGATGCCTTAGGAACAATTTTTGGCAATCCCAACTTAATGATGTTAGGATCAAGAGCACTAAGAGGGGGGGGTGAATTAGTGCAGCAGAAAACTTTCAACGTTTAAAACTGCATTCGTACGACAAAGCCTATTCTAGTAGAAAAGTTGATTCATAAATTTCTTTGACTTAAGATCAGGTAAGAAGCACTTAAAACAAATCTATAAAGGTAGTTTGCAGTTATGATGGAAATCAGAATGTAAGCGCAAACTGAAATACGATGTTCGTACGGTAAAAGCGATTTCAGTAGAAAAGCCGATTCGTAAATCACTTTAACTTATGATTAGGCAAGAAGTAGTTAAAACGAATCTGTTAAGGCAGTTTGCTGTTGTGATGGAAATCAGAATGTAAGCGCAAACTGAAATATGATGTTCGTACAAGAAAAGCGATTTACGTCTAAACACGATTCGAAAAATATTGAGCTTGGAAACGCAATCGTAAAAGCACAAAAGGCAGTAAGCTATGAAGGAGGTTTGCAGTAAGGATAATAAGCTCAAAGTAAATGCAAACTAGAGAGCAGTGCGATTTAGAGTGGTTCGGTCAATCTTGACCTACATCCACTTCTGGCTTCCTCCACCGATGAGGTCGCCAACGTCCACTAAAGGCCTTCCTTCAATAGGCGAAGGCCAACCACCCTTTTACATATTCACTCCTTTTGACGGGCTTAGGAGACAACCCTTACAAACTTTTCTCTCCTCTCTTGAAAGATCTGAACTTGGAAGAAAAGAGGGAGAAGAACCTTTAGCTTATTACAACACTTTTGAGCTCAAAAATCTCGGAGTAAGATCAGGATTTTGGTGGTTTTTCATTTCTCTTTCATTGCTGAAAGAGTGGAGTATTTATAGGCCCCAAACCAGTTTGAATTCCGAGCTTAAAACTGTCAATTCTTGGAATTCCGAGGTCTGGCGGTTGCACCGCCTGACAGGGCTCGAAGATTGAGCCTCTGGGCGGTGCCACCGCTTGTTATGGGCTGTTGCATCGCCTGACAGAGCTCGGAGACTGAGCTCAGGCGGTGCCACCGCCTGATTGGGGCGGTTGCACCGCCCAGCCAGAGCTCGGAGACCGAGCTCAGGCGGTTGCACCGCTGTCAGAGGCTGTTGCACCACCCAGCCAGAACTCGGAGACTGAGCCCTAGGAGGTGCCACCGCCGACCCAGGCGGTGCCACCTTTGGGCGAGAGATCTGGGTCCGAATGGGTTGACCCATTCGGCCCAATTTGGTTCTTTCAAGGGCCCAATTGCCCCTAGATTAAGTTAATGGGATCACCTCCCAATTCTAACTTAATCATCGTGCTAACTATGACAATTCTTAAGACTTTTACTACAGCTTGCTCCGGTGCGTCAATCGCTTCTTCCGGTGAGCTTCCGGCGAACTTCCGATGAACATCCGACGGTCCTCCGACGATGCTCCTATGGACTTCCGGCAAACTCCTGGACTTGCGACGATCCATTTGGCGAGTTCTGACGAGCTTCTTTTGGCAAGCTCCTGGACTTCTCGGATTTGTTCCCGCAGAACCTCCGACGATCGTCTAGACTTCCGTCAAGCTCTCGAACTCTCAACGTGATCATAGTCCTGACTCCGGTGCAACTCCTACTGCATGTCTTACTTTCATCGTAGTTAATCCTGCACACTTATCTCAACATATGAATTAGATAACAAATGACAATTGATGTCATCATCAAAATCCGAGATTCAACAATCTCCCCCTTTTTGATGATGACAATCAATTGATAACGGAGTTGACCTTAACTCCCCCTATCTATGTGCCATAATTGAGATAAGTCATTCTTAAATTCAAAGCCTTTGAATTCAAGAGACATATTGATAAGTTAAAGTCATTTAACCTTATCAATACTCCCATCATGATTCATATCATGATGTATCTCTTTGTATGATGTCAAGACTCGACATCCATTTTCAAATTTCAAATGTGAATTATTGTAATGATAGCAATTCATCATATGGAAAAATATCAACATGTAAAATTACAATGCAAGTTCTTGATATCTTAATATGATGCAAATATGACAATCATAGCAAACATGGCATAGCATCAATAATCATATGTCTGTTTCTTTCAACATAATATGGCATTTATAGCATCAATTCATATACTTCTCCCCCTTTGTCATCAACAAAAAGGAGAACGATATAAGCATCTTTTGAATATATATGTGATGCCATAAGTAGGTTCATGTCATTTATAGGATACAAATATCTCAAGAAGACCATGACATGGAGATTATAGAGTGAAAACTTCTTCCTTTTTATTTGTTATTATTCTTTTTGCATGAAGGAGGAAAGCCATTTATGTAGTTCAAATCGATAGCATGCTTTACAACGATCAGGATATTTATGTGAGTAAAGTCCTTGCAAAAAAAATATCTTCCTTTTACAAGAAGGAATCATCAAATTTATTTCTCAAAGGCAATATTTTTCATATGATAAGTCTAAAAACCATAAATTTGCTAGATAATTTTTTTTTGTCAAGAATTAATGATGTGAATCAAAATCCGAAAGAGAATAATAAAATCCGATTGGAACCGAAAATTTAATTTAACACTTTCATGCAAGACTATGAGGACATGCTCATAGTTTATGAAAATTTTTGTATTAATTTCCAACATGTTATTTTTGGCATGTAATGACGATTAACTGATTTGTTCATTCAATCAATAAAGTTTAAATAATAATTTTAACAAGTTTATGCATTCAGACACATCATCAACAAATAATATATTTCTCCCCCTTTGTCATCAACAAAAAGGAGAACTATATTAGTAAATTTTAACTAGGTTTATGTCATTTTTCAATAATAAGTGATAGGATACTAATTATACAAACATCTCAAGGAAAACATGACATGGAGATGATTTTTATTGCTTCTTCCTCTTTATTTGTTATTATCTTTTTGTATGAAGGAGGAAAGCCATTTGTGAGCTTACTCGAATGAAGTTAAAATTGATAAGATATTAAAGCACACTTCATTTTTACAAGAATCAAAATATATGTGTGAATCAAATCCTTGCACGTAAAACTATTTCTCAAAAGATATAAAAAGGAATCATCAAATCCATTTCTCGAAAGATATTTTTCTTATGATAAGTCTATGAGAGATGCATTTGCTAGTTGATTCCATATATCAAAAATCAATGAAATGAATCAAAAACTCAATAAACATGTTTATTAAGTCCGGAAGAGAATAATGTATCGAGAAAATCTGATTGTTAGGATCAAGAAGATCCGTAAATGAAATTTAACACTTTCATGCATTCGGACGAGGTTTTGCTATAGATTTTCAAATTCAATCATGAAGATAAAACATGCTTATTATCATGGAAATTTTTGTATCCAAAACACATAATTTCCAACATGTAATTAAGGCATGTAATTGTGTAAAATCATCATGGTAATTAAGTGATTTGATAAAAAATTCTGAAAAATAATCTTAACAAGTTCATGCATTCGAACACAATTTTGTAGTGCTCAAGGATTAAGAATTCGATGTATGAATCTTCTAAAATCACAATGAGAGTAGAACATGCTCATCATGGAAATCAAGGCACAAGATTTTCAACTTATAAAGTAAGCATGTTATAGAAGCATTCAATCTCAATGTGAAACGTAAGTGATCAAGAAAATTTTGAAAACGAGTAGCGTAAAGATATTCAAGGAAAATCTGAAAACGATATTCAATCTACATTAATACTCCTAACTCTGTATATGCTCACCAAATAATACATTAAGCAAAGCATATCAAGGATTAGTAGTTATCAAGGCAAGGGGCATTGTGATCAAGGTGAGTAGCATAAAGAGTTTACAACAACATAATTATTACAACAAGACAAGAAGAAATTGTGATCACATTTATGTTGAATCTCGGATTTTGATGATGAAGTCAATTGTCATTTGTTATCTAATCCATATGTTGAGATAAGTGTGCAGGATTAACTATGATGAAAGTAAGACATGCAGTTGGAGTTGTGCCGGAGCCAAGACTATGATCACGTTGGGAGTTCGAGAGTTCGATGGAAGTCCGGACGGTCATCGGAGGTTCTACGGGAACAAATCCGAGAAGTCCAGGAGCATGCCAAAAGAAGCTCGTCAGAACTCGCCAAGTGGATCATTGCAAGTCCAGGAGTTTGCCGGAAGTCCGTAGGAGCATCACCGAGGGTTCATCGGATGATCGACGAAAGTTCGTCGGAAGGAGTGATTGACGCACCAGAACAAGTTGCAGTAAATGTCTTAAGAAATATCGTAGTTAGCATGATGATTAAGTTAGAAATGGGAGGTGATCCCATTAACTGAATCTTGGGGCAATTGGGCCCTTGATCGACCCAAATTTGGCCAAATGGATCAGCCCATTCGGACCCATATTTCTTGGCCGCGGTGGAACCGCCTGGATCGGTGGTGGCTCTGCCCAGGGCTCAGTCTCTGAGCTAGGCTGGGCGGTGCAACCGCTCCTGACAAGCGGTGGAACTGCTTGAGCTTGGTCTCCGAGCTCTACCAAGCGGTGTAACTGCCCCAGTCAGGCGATGGCACCGCTTGGGCTCAGTCTCCGAGCAAGACTGGGCGGTGCAACCACCCCTATCAAGCGGTGGCACCACCTAGAGGCTTAGTCTCTGAGCTGCCAGGCGGTTGTACCACCCCAGTTAGGAGGTAGTACCACCAGGACACTGGAAATCTAGAAAATAATATTTTTGAGCTTCAAATTCAAACCAGTTTGGGGCCTATATATACCCCACCCTTTCTTGCATGAAAGGGCACTGAAAATCCAATCTTACTATATGATTTTTAGAGTTCAAAAGTATTGTAAAGGCTAGAAGTTCTCCTCTCTCTTTTCTTCCAAGTTTTAAGATTTCAAGAGAGGAGAGAAATTCTATAAGGGTTGTCTCCTAAGCCCATCAAAAGGAGTGAAACTGTAAAAGGGTAGTTGGCCTTCGCCTATTGAAGAAAGGCCTCTTGTGGATGTCGGTGACCTCGTCGGAGGAGGAAGCCAAAAGTGGATGTAGGTCAAGATTGACTGAACCACTCTAAAATTGCGATGCTCTCTGGTTTGCATTTATTCTTGCTGCAAACCTCCATATGTGCTTTACTTCCTCTTTACTTTTGCTGCATTCCTTTACAAAATCGCTTTCATGTTAAGTTTCTGAAAACTGTTTTAGGTCGGAAATAATTTCATCATACGAACGCAGTTTTAAACGTCGAAAATTTTTCGCTGCACTAATTCACCCCCCCTCCCCCTCTTAGTGCTCTTGATCCTAACAATTGGTATCAGGGCGGGGTTAACTCTCAAACAGATTAAAACCCAAGAGAGATGGCATACGCCGAAAACCAAGAGGGCCACTCTATTACACTTCCACCCATATTCAATGGGACAGACTACACCTATTGGAAGACTCGAATGAGGATCTTCCATATTTCAATGGATTTCGAACTTTGGAATCTCGTCGAAAATAGATTTTCGAAGTCTCCTCTTCCAATAATCGATTGGAATGAATTAGAGAAGAAGAGTTTCACTCTTAATACAAAGGCTATGAATGCCTTATTTTGTGCGCTCGATAAAAATGAGTTCAATCATGTTTCGGTTTGTGAAACAGCATTTGATATTTGGCATATACTCGAAGTGACTCACGAAGGCACAAGTAGAGTGAAAGAGTCAAAAATCAATCTTTCGATACATTCTTTTGAACTTTTCTGAATGAAACTGAGCAAGACTATTGGCGACATGTACACCTATTTCACGGATGTCGTCAATGGTCTAAAAGGACTCGGCAAAAGTTTTTCAAATTTTGAGCTCGTAAATAAGATTCTAAGATCCCTTCCTAAGAGTTGGGACCCTAAAGTCACTGCTATTTAAGAGGCTAAAGATTTAAATAACTTCCCTCTTGAAGAACTAATTGGGTCATTAATGACCTATGAAATGACTTGTAAGGCTCATGAAGAGCAAAAAGATATCCTTCCAAATAACAGGAAGGATATGACACTTAGAACTTTAGATGACCACTTGAGAGAAAACTCAAGTGATGAGGACTATGACGATGACTTGGCACTTCTAACAAGGAAATTCAAAAAATTCATTAAGAGAAATAAGTTTAAAAGTGACACAAAAAATAAACTTGAACCCAAAAAGGACCAAGTTATTTGCTACGAGTACAAAAAGCCAAGACACTACAAAAGCGATTATCCCTAAGCCAAGAAAAGAACATCAAAGAAGAAGGCACTCAAAGCAACGTGGGATGACTCGAGCGCATTCGAAGAAGTGGAGTCCAACACTGAGCAAGTTGCTCATTACGCCTTAATGGCCATCGGAGAAGAGGTAACAAATTTAATTGATGCAGATTTATCATTTGATGAATTATTAAATGCCTTCCATGACTTATTTGATGAATGTAAAATAATTAGTAGAAAATATAAATTACTAAAAAATAAGCATAATAGTCTTGTTAGCAATTTTGATAAATTAAAAATTGAATATCATGATAGTTTAGCTCAATGTGAAAAATGCGATGATCTTGAAACTCTCCAAAAGGAAAACTTGCTACTTAAGGACACCTTGAAGAAATTCGAGGTTGGTAGCAAGTCTGAACATGATCCTTGCAAACAAGGGTCACGTTCCCAAAAGAAGTGGAATCGGATTTATGAGAAGTGTTAGGATCAAGAGCACTATGAGAGGGGGGGGGGGGGGGGGATGAATTAGTGCAGCGGAAAACATTCAATGTTTAAAACTGCGTGCTAGTCATAGGTGCCCAGCAAGCCAATCACGTGAGTGATGGCACGTGTGACTTAATATAGAATCTTTTTGCTTATTATATTTGGCATATATCACTTTATAACTATTGCATAAATGCATACATATATTGTGATGTCCTTGGATTTGTGCAATGGGAATCGGATCGTGATGAGATCACGATAGTGAGATCGATTCACCTTTAAACACATATCCTAAATAATCCCGGTCATAGGTTACTCGAGAGGGATATCGTGATAACCGGACAGATTGGTGTGCTGTATACCCGTCCGTATGATGGATGCAGCTGGTCTCATAGCTGCTTGTGTAGGGACACTAGGGATACAGTACAAGTGCTCATTGGAGAATGAGTTCACTGATTGATCCGCTTACGGAATGCTGGATGGTTGATAATGCCTTATTGTCAGACAGCGATTCCGTAGTCCTAGTGGTGTATCTGGTCCTTAGACTTGAGACACTAAGGATGTCCTGTATGAGTGCTCCACTCTTTGATACCAGACTTATAGGTTTGGCTATCCCATATCTAGTACAGTTGGTTATTGGGAGTGGTAGTTGACCTTACGAGGGCTATTGAGTGTCGATAGAGGATCATGCACTCTCGGTGTCATGAGAGGAATATCCCATGTGTTCTTGTTCAGACAAATCCCTGGCCAGGGTCATTCGGGTTGAGAGAGAAAGAGTTCTCCAGGAGAATCCGATTAGAGCGAGACTCGAGAATAAACCGTGTGGGTCTGACAACACCATGCTCGATATACGATCTCTGGTATATTAGATGGATGAGGGACTATAGGTACATAAATGGCGAGGACGAACATGTCCAATGGATTGGATTCCCCCTGATCGTCGGGGACTATGGCGTAGTGGCCTAGCACGCCCAGTAGTCGATGAGTCGAAAGTGAATTATTACAGAGATAATAATTCACCGAGTTACAAGGAGTTCGACGGGTATGACTCACGACCCATTTCGATATTGGGCCTAGAGGGTCACACACACATATGGTAGGCATTGCGATGAATAGAGGTTCGGATATGAGATATTCGACGGAGCCCCTTATCTTATTGGATGCTGATCCAATACCCACTAGGGGAGGACCCATTAGGGTTTGACAGGGGACCTCTATAAATAGGAGGGATTCAGAGCCCCATGGGCTAGAGAGCTTTTGTTTGCCTTTTCCTATTCTCCTCTCCATCTCCACCTCAGAGTAGGTCTGGAGTTTTGAGGAGCGTTGTCGCAACCCTGCTGTGTGGATCACCGCTAGAGAGGAGGACGCTTGACCTCCTTCACCCTCTCCTAAGGATCTGCAAGGAAACAGGGATATACGATCTCCCTAGGTAACACATTCTACTATATACGTAGTTTCATGTTTCGCGGATTTTTGCGTACCAATCTTCGCACGACGACGAACATCTCTTTGGGAATCGGGGATTTTATTTTTCTTGTTCTTCCGCTGCGCAAATGATGTCGCCCCCAAGGATTTCCCAACAGTGGTATCAGAGCCAGTTTGTTCGTGCGAATGATTGGTTTTGAACTGCGTGTGTTGTGTTTAGGAAGAATTTTGACGTCAAAATTGTTGACGTAAAAACAAGGAAGGGCAACAACTGTTGTGCCCTCGATCTACGTGCGTGCAGCACAGTCATAGGCAAGCAACCCACGGGCAGAGGCGCCCGCCGCCGCTGCTCCCGCGGGCGAAACCCCCCAGAGGGGCGGTCGCCCGGTGGGACAGCACCGCTTGCGGAGGCGGCGATGCCCGAAGGGGGCACCCACCCGCAGCGGCAGCGTTGCCAGCTGGCGTGCTGCCTGCAGGCGAGGGTAGTGCCCTCGCCCCGCCGCCCAGGCCGCCGCCGGCAGGGTGGCGGCGGCTGAAGCAGCGAAAAGGGGAAAGGGCATTAGGGTTTTTCTGGGCAAAAGACAGTTTTGCCCCTCGAAATTTGAGAAATTCCAGTTTCTATCTTTTTGTCCAAATTACGAAAATACCCCTATGAATTCAAAAATTCCCTATAATGTCCCTGATTTCAGAAAATATTAATTAATTAAAAGATTTAGTTGATTATTATTTTTTTATTATTATTATCTAGTAGTCCTACATGATGATGATTATTTATACATGTGATGTATGATGTGTGGACGGATGATCATGAATCGTGTGATGTGTGTACATGTGATTATTATTATTGAGGTCTGCGAACCTCTATTATATTTCTCGTTTATTGTCGGGCATGTGTGCCTATGATTAAGTTGTAATCACATGAGGAGGCACAACAGGAGCGTGGATGCGATAGCGGGACCCACGAGACGGACGATCGTGATGCATGAAGATGCATCAAGATGTCGACGGAACCGACAAGGACGAAATGGACGATCACAGGGCATGGAGATGCACCGTTGCACACATAGATCTTGATGTGAGTGATTAGGCCTACTGGCTCTGGCCTAATCATATTAGGTTGTGGTCTATGATCATCTGGTGTAATTGCTTATACACATACTAGATATGTATATATATTTGCATGAGATGTAGATATATATTAACTATGTATATGTGTGACATGTCATATTAGGAGACCAAATCATAGAAACATCTCTCGATAATATTAAGTCGGTAAACGTGAGGCAATTAGATTGACCCACGTGGCCTTCCATCGTTATAAGTAGGAACCGATTCCCGGTATAGGTTGAGTTGGTCGAGTCTCTCGAGACTCACATATATCGCGATTCGCTATCTTGCTTACGACATAGAGATGCCACCGGTGACCTGAGGGCATGGTATACTTGGTCGAGTCCCTCGAGGGTATATCATCAAATCAGACTCATCTTGTAACGAAGGTGTTGACTTAACCGAGCATCATGGTTGGTCGAGTCCCTCGAGGCCATGGTGATTCGGAGGTCGAACAGGACGGGAATCGTAAGGAGTTGTGATCGACAGGAGTTGCCTACCTTTTAGGCTTAGTGTGATTGGTCGAGTCCCTCGAGGTTACACTAAGACGCTGATTGGATCCTGATCCCCACTAGAAGTCTGCCGGAGACTTCCGTTTCACGTGCTGAGGGTGTCGCATGACTCGTTAGTAAAATAGTGGGAGCATATTAAGATAGAAGTCCATATCTTGATAGTTTATTTCTTGTAAAATCTGCATGTTATTCATTTCTGCTGCATCTTTATTTTCAGAAAATGTCACTTTCAAATCCCTTACGTGGCATACTTGATGTCAACCGCCTCACTGGTCCAAATTATACGGATTGGCTCCGTAACTTGAGAATTGTTCTCACAGCGGAGAAAATCGTGTACGTCCTTGATACAGTGATGCCTGCGCTCGAAAAAGGGGCAAATGAGGATGAGATCACTCGCTACGTGAAGTACATTGATGACTCCACTCTTGCTCAATGCTATATGTTGGGCTCTATGACTCCTGAGTTACAGAGACAACATGAAAAGATGGATGCCAGATCCATTCTCCTACATGTCCCCAAATTGTTTAAGGAACAGGGAAGGAATTAGCGATATGAGATATCTAAGAGCCTCTTCCGCGCTAGGATGACTAAGGGGACACCGGTTCAGAACAATGTCCTAAAGATGATTGAGTGGATAGAGAAACTCATAGGTCTAGGAATGGTCCTAGAGGATAACTTGTGTGTGGACATTGTGCTTCAGTCCCTACCAGATTCCTTTTCACAGTTCATAATGATTTTAATATGAACAAGCTTGAAGTAACTCTCCCAGAGCTTCTCAATATGTTGAGGGAGGCAGAGAGTACTATTAAGAAAGAGAAGCCAGTTCTCTACACTGGTGAGACCAAAAGGAAAAGGAAAACAGAAAGGTCCCTTAAGAAGGGAGAGGGCAAGGTCAAACTAGGTACAGCAAAGGTTGCTAAGAAAGACCCAACAAAGACAAAGGCCAGTGCTTCCACTGTGGTAAAGATGGGCACTGGAAGAGAAACTGCAGAGAGTACCTTGCAGAAAGGGCGAAACAAAAGCTTGATGAAGCTTCAGGTACATTCATGATCAGTCTCTATTTGTCAGACTCTTATGATAACATATGGGTATTAGATACCGGTAGTGCTTATCATATATGCAATTCGTTGCAGGTTCTGGCAAGGCCTAGGAGACTAGAGAGAGGCGAGATGAACCTCAAGATGGGTAATGGAGCAAAAGTTGCTGTAGTAGTTGTTGGCGAGGTCGCCCTATATCTGCCTAGTGGAGCTTTTATTGCATTAGATGCATGTTATTTTGTTCATTCTATTATCAAAAACATTATCTCCATTTCATGTTTAACAGTTAGTGGATATAAATTTATTTTTGAGAACAATGGTTGTTCGATATTATTAGATGATAAGATCATCATGAAAGGAATATTGAATAATGGTTTATTTATATTAGACACCTCTCCACATATCATGAATGTAAATGTGTCCAAAAGGAAATGAGATGAGTTGAACAGTGCATACCTGTGGCATTGTAGGCTAGGTCACATCCATGAAAGAAGGATTCAAAAGTTGCTAAATGATGGATATCTAGATCCATTCGACTATGTGTCATATGCAACTTGTGAGCCTTGCATTCGTGGAAAACTGACCAACTCTCCATTTAGTGGAACTGGAGAGAGAGCCACTGAGTTGTTGGAACTCATACATAGTGATGTATGTGGACCCATGTCAACTCATGCCATTGGAGGTTACTCCTACTTCATTACATTTACTGATGATTTCTCAAGGTATGGATATATGTACTTAATGAAGTACAAGTCCGAGGCCTTTGAGAAATTCAGAGAGTATAAGAATGAGGTGGAGAACCAGATTGGAAAGAATATCAAATCTCTTCGATCAGATCGAGGAGGTGAGTACTTAAGTACAGAGTTCACTCAGTTCCTCAAGGACCATGGGCTATTATCCCAATGGATACCTCCTTATACACCTCAGCTCAATGGTGTCTCTGAAAGGAGAAATCATACATTATTAGATATGGTACGGTCCATGATGAGTTTCGCTGACCTACCCATCTCATTCTAGGGATATGCCATAGAAACCGCAGCTTACCTTCTCTACAGAGTTCCAACTAAGTCGGTAGTGTCTACACCATATGAGATATGGAAAGGGAAGAAGCCTGATCTTAAGGTTGTTAAGATTTGGGGCTGCCCTGCAAATGTTAAAAGACACAACCCCGATAAGTAAGAATCAAGGACAGAGCGATGCAAATTTGTGGGATACCCCAAGGAAACTTGTGGGTATTATTTCTATCATCTCGAGGACCAAAAGGTCTTTGTAGCTAAGAGAGCAGTGTTCCTTGAGAAGGAACACATTCTTAGCAGAGATAGTGGGAGAATGATAGAATTGAGCAAGGTTGGAGAACCAAGCTCAAGCACCACTCTACAGCCCGAGTCTGTTCAGGTACCTAATACACAAGTTTCAACTTTACGCAGGTCTGATAGAGTATCCCATCCTCCTGAGAGATATGTGGGACATATTAGAGGAGAGGATGCAGAGGATATTGATCCTCAGACCTACGAGGAGGCTATTATGAGTATAGACTCCGGGAAGTGGCAAGAAGCCATGAATTCTGAGATGGATTCTATGTACTCCAATAAGGTTTAGAACCTACTTGATGCGCCCGAAGGTATTGTACCCATTGGTTGCAAGTGGATCTTTAAGAAAAAGATCGGAGTAGATGGAAAGGTAGAGACCTATAAAGCAAAGCTAGTGGCTAAGGGGTATCGTCAAAGGCAAGGTGTTGACTATGACGAAACCTTCTCTCCCGTAGCAATGCTAAAATCCATCAGAATTCTATTGGTTATTACAGCACACTATGATTATGAGATCTGACAGATGGATGTAAAAACCGCATTCCTCAATGGGAACCTCGAGGAGGAGGTGTATATGATGCAACCTGAGGGATACGTGTCCAAGAACTGTCTAGATAAGTTGTGTAGGTTGCTTAGATCCATTTATGGATTAAAGCAAGCTTCCCGAAGTTGGAACATAAGATTTGATGAGGCAATCAGATCTTATGACTTCGTTAAGAACGAAGATGAGTCTTGTGTATACAGAAAGGTAAGTGGGAGCGCTATCACCTTTTTGGTGTTATATGTGGATGACATCCTGATCATTGGGAATGACGTAGGAATGCTATCCATAGTAAATACTTGGTTATTTAGACACTTCTCCATTAAGGACTTAGGGGAAGCATCCTATATTTTGGGGATTAGAATCTATAGAGATAGATCCAAGAGGATGCTTGGCTTGTCCCAATCCAGGTACATAGAAACCATTGTCAAAAGGTTTGGCATGAAAAATTCCAAGAGAGGTCTCATACCGATGAGACATGGGATATCGCTTTCTACGAGTATGCCCCCAAAGACTCTAGAAGAAAGGGCGAACATGGATATGATACCTTATGCCTCAGCAATAGGGTCTATCATGTATGCCATGCTATGTACTAGGCCTGATATAGCGCATGCTCTGAGTGTCACGAGCAGGTATCAGGCGGATCCAGGCTTGGAGCACTGGAAAGCAGTAAAGTGTATCCTTAAGTACTTGAGAAGGACTAAGGATCTTTTACTAGTATATAGAGGTAATAGCCTTAAGGTTGAAGGCTACACTAACTCAAGTTTTCAGTCTGATGTCGATAAAAGCAAGTCGAATTCATGGTATGTGTACACCTTGAATGGAGGAGCAGTGTGCTGGAAGAGTTCCAAGCAAGATACCACTACTGACTCGACCATAGAGGCGGAGTACATTGCTGCATCAGATGCAGCAAAGGAGGGAGTTTGGGTGAAGAAATTCATCACAGATTTGGGAGTCGTGCCGGGTAGCGAAGAGCCGATCTCCCTATATTGCGACAACAACGGGGCGATTGCTCAAGCAAAGGAACCTAGGTCTCATCAGAAATCTAAGCATGTTCTGAGGAGGTTACTCCTTATCAGAGATATCGTGACCCGAGGATATGTAGTAGTGGAAAGAGTTCCATCCGAAGATAACATTGTAGATCCACTAACAAAGCCGTTGTCTCAGATTTGTTTTGAGCATCACAGGGGTCTGATGGGGATCAGACACATAGGTGATTGGCTTTAGGTCAAGTGGGAGATTGCTAGTCATAGGTGCCCAGCAAGCCAATCACGTGAGTGATGGCACGTGTGACTTAATATAGAATCTTTTTGCTTATTATATTTTGGCATATATCACTTTATATAAATGCATACATATATTGTGATGTCCTTGGATTTGTGCAATGGGAATCAGATCATGATGAGATCACGATAGTGAGATCGATTCACCATTAAACACATATCCTAAATAATCCCGGTCATAGGTTACTCGAGAGGGATATCGTGATAACCGGACAGACTGGTATGCTGTATACCCGTCCATATGATGGATGCAGCTGGTTTCAAAGCTGCTTGTGTAGGGACACTAGGGATACAGTACATGTGCTCATTGGAGAATGAGTTCACTGATTGATCCGCTTACGGAATGCTGGATGGTTGATGATGCCTTATTATCAGACAGCGATTCCATAGTCCTAGTGGTGTATCTGGTCCTTAGACATGAGACACTAAGGATGTCCTATATGAGTGCTCCACTCTTTGATACCAGACTTATAGGTTTGGCTGTCCCAGATCTAGTACAGCTGGTCATTGGAGTGGTAGTCGACCTTACGAGGGCTATTGAGTGTCGATAGAGGATCATCCACTCTCGGCATCATGAAAGGAATATCCCATGTGTTCTTGCTCAGACAAATCCCTGATCAGGGTCATTCGGGTTGAGAGAGAAAGAGTTCTCCGGGAGAATCCGATTAGAGCGAGACTCGAGAAGAAACCATGTGGATCTGACAATACCATGCTCGATATACGGTCTCTGGTATATTAGATGGATGAGGGACTATAGGTACACGGTAACTGAGGACAGATAGGTCCATTGGATTGGATTCCCCTATATCGTTTGGGGACTACGGCGTAGTGGCCTAGTACGTCCGTAGTCGATGAGTCGAGTGAATTATTACAGAGATAATAATTCACTGAGTTAGAAGGAGTTCTGACAGGTAGGACTCACGACCAGCTCGATATTGGGCCTAGAGGGTCACACACATATGGTAGGCATTGCGATGAATAGATGTTCGGATATGAGATATCCGACGGAGCCCTTGCCTTATTGGATGCAGATCCAATACCCACTAGGGGAGGACCCATTAGGGTTTGACAGGGGACCTCTATAAATAGGAGGGATTCAGAGCCCCATGGGCTAGAAAGCTTTTGTTTGCCTTTTCCTATTCTCCTCTCCATCTCCACCTCAGAGTAGGTCTGGAGTTTTGAGGAGCGTCGTCGCAACCCTGCTGTGTGGATCACCGCTAGAGAGGAGGACGCTTGACCTCCTTCACCCTCTCCAAAGGATTTGCAAGGAAACAGGGATATACGATCTCCCTAGGTAACACAATCTACTCTATACGCAGTTTCATGTTTCGCGGATTTTTGCGTACCAATCTTCGCACGACGATGAACATCTCTTTGGGAATCGAGGATTTTATTTTTCTTGTTCTTCCACTACGCATATGATGTCACCCCTAAGGATTTCCCAACACTACGTTAATACGACAAAGGTGATTTTAGTAGAAAAGCTGATTCGTAAATTACTTTAACTTGAGATCAGGTAAGAAGCAGTTAAAACAAATCTATAAAGACAGTTTGCAGTTATGATGGAAATCAGAATGTAAGCGCAAACTGAAATACGATGTTCGTATGGTAAAAGCGATTTCAGTAGAAACGTTGATTCGTAAATCACTTTAACTTGTGATTAGGCAAGAAGCAGTTAAAACGAAACTGTTAAGGTAGTTCGCAGTTGTGATGGAAATCGGAATGTAAGCGCAAACTGAAATACAATGTTCGTACGAGAAAAGCGATTTCCGTCTAAACACGATTCGGAAAATACTGAGCTTGGAAACGCAATCGTAAAAGTGCAGAAGGCAGTAAGCTATGAAGGAGGTTTGCAGTAAGGATAATAAGCTCAAAGTAAATGTAAACCAGAGAGCAGCGCGCTTTAGAGTGGTTCGGTCAATCTTGACCTACATCCACTTCTAGCTTCCTCCACCGATGAGGTCACCAACGTCCACTAGAGGCCTTACTTCAATAGGCGTAGGCCAACCACCCTTTTACAGATTCACTCCTTTTGACAGGCTTAGGAGACAACCCTTATAAACTTTTCTCTCCTCTCTTGAAAGATATGAACTTGGAAGAAAAGAGGAAGAAGAACCTTTAGCTTATACAACACTTTTGAGCTCAAAAATTTCAGAGTAAGATCAGGATTTTGGTGGTTTTTTGTTGCACTTTCATTGTTGAAAGAGTGGGGTATTTATAGGCCCCAAACCAGTTTGAATTCCGAGCTCAAATTTGTCAATTCCTAAAATTCCGGGGTCTAGCGGTTGCACCGCCTGACTGGGGCGGTTGCACCTCCTGGCAAAGCTCGAAGACTGAGCCTTTGGGCAGTGCCACTGCTTGTAAGGGGCGGTTGCACCTCCTGGCAGAGCTCGGAGACCGAGCTCAGGCGGTGCCACCGCTTGACTAGGGCGGTTGCACCGCCTAGCTAGAGCTTAGAGACCGAGCTCAGGCGGTTGCACCGCCAAGCCAGAACTCGGAGACTGAGCCCTGGGCAGTGCCACCGCCGACCCAAGCGGTGCCACCTATGGGTGAGAGATCTGGGTCCGAATGGGTTGATCCATTCTGCCCAATTTGGTTCTTTCAAGGGCCCAATTGCCCCTAGATTAAGTTAATGGAATCACCTCCTATTTCTAACTTAATTATCGTGCTAACTACGACAATTCTTAAGACTCTTACTACAGCATGCTCTGGTGCGTAAATCGCTTCTTCCAGCGAGCTTCCGGCGAACTTCCGGCGAATATCTGACGGACCTCCGGCGATACTCCTACGGACTTCCGGCAAACTCCTGGACTTGCGACCATCCACTTGGTGAGTTCCGACGAATTTCTTTTGGCAAGCTCCTGGACTTCTCGGATTTGTTCCCGCAGAACCTCCGACGACGGTCTGGACTTCCGTCAAGCTCTCAAACTCCTAACGTGATCATAGTTTTTGACTCCGGCGCAACTCCTGCTGCATGTCTTACTTCCATCGTAGTTAATCCTGCACATGTAAAACAAAACTTTGATCGAGATAATTAATCCTAAGCAATTAACTAAGTTGTCTGGCATGTCATTGGTCCCTCAACGCTTCGTTCGATTTTTCGACGTATCGTCCTCTCTTGCGACCTATTGCTCAATCGGCTAGTCGACTCTGCACCTCCGATATCCTTGGCACAATACCCGCTCTTTTTGGCCCAATGCTCGAGTCCACGGCCCGAAGCTTTCTATCGATATGTCGACCGATCCACCGACCCGACGTCCAATCTTCTGACATGTTTCTCTGGCACAACATGATTTTTTCTGCTTTAATTGTCTCATCCTGATCGAAGCATCCTGTGTTACTCAAAACACAGATTAAAACATAAACACATATCAAGTGGTTTCATCATCAAAATACGAGATTCAACAATCTCCCCGTTTTTTATGATGACAACCACTTGATGATGGAGTTAACCTTAACTCCTGGAGTTTAAACAAACTCCCCCTATCAATATGCCATATTGACAGAATCTTGAATTCAAACTGAATTCAAGTCATTGCAATATTCATCATGAATACTTGCAACACATCATCATGAACTTATGCATAAACTTATGCATAACATGTAATGTCATCAACATATTTCTCCCCCTTTGTCATAAAAAAAAAGGAGAAGTACCACAATCAAGTGTTTGGAATATTAGTTCAACTTATTGCATGAAAAACATAATATCAAGTTTTTTCATCATGCAATTTTGAAGCCAGAAAATTTAGCAAGTATTACATCATACTTAGAACATTTAAGCTATCAAGTTTCAGATATGCAAGTTTTACAGCATACAAGATAGCACTTTTGGTAATGTTCAAGATAGCAAGTTCTACATCATGCAAGATAGCAATATTATAACATTTTAGAACATGCAAGCTATCAGTTTTGAGATGTTCAAGAAAGCAACTCTTGCTTCTTGATATATGCAAATTTGTCAAGTTTTGCTAGATATGCAAGTTAGCATTTTTGCCTCTTGAGATAGGCAAGAAAGTACATTTGCTTCTTTTGAGATAGCAACTTTTTGCTTCTCTTTAGACTGCAAGTGAGCAATTTTTATGATATACAAGTTTCACAATATACAAGCTAGCAAAAACTTCGAAAGCAAATGCAAGATAACTTTCTTGTGTAAGCTCATGATTCTTGCTTCCTATTGCAATGTACAAGTTGCAAGTTTTGCTTCTTGAGATAGGCAAGCTAGTACTTTTGCAATTTTTGTTTCTTAAGATAGGCAGGCTTGTGATGTTCAAGATGACAAGCTCTTTCTTCTCTTTTGAGAAGTGTCATTTTTGCTTTCTTTGCAAAGTGCAAGCTA
Source organism: Musa schizocarpa (assembly GCA_900464855.2). Lineage (NCBI taxonomy): Eukaryota > Viridiplantae > Streptophyta > Magnoliopsida > Zingiberales > Musaceae > Musa > Musa schizocarpa. The sequence goes on from LS990918.1 coordinate 20,551,758, forward strand.
GCAAAATGCCAAACTGCCAAGAGATAATATTTTACATGAGGCAAGCAAACAATTTGGCAAATGTTACATTTGCATCTTCTCTTTTGAGAAGTGAAATTTTTGCTTTCATCTTGAATTGTGCAAGCTAGCTAGTTTACCTCTTTTCATGATGTCCACGCTAGAAATTCTTACTCCCCCTTTGTCATTGTTAAAAACAAGGGAAGACCCTTATATCAATTTTCATATTATGACAAAGGTAAGTATCAATCTTATTTGTGCATCATTATATATTCAAATTAAAACATACATAATTTCAAAACCTTATTTTTCATGCATGATACCGAAAAATAAATCAATCATCATTAATGGGCATATCATACATGATACTCAAACATTAAAATTTTTAAGCGTTTATCAACATGTTGATCATGATACCAAACATTCATCATTTATAGCATTCATGATACACATCCTATGCAATACATCATGTATATCATTATCATAAGTATTGCATACATCATTTTAACTTCATGAATATTTCATCATTGCATGCATCATACCAAAACATTTCAAGCCATGCAAGTCATAAATGCAAAGAAATCATGTAATGAAGGATAAAATCATTTGAATACCAAAAGACATGATTCATATGGTAAATATCTTCTTTAAATAAAATATCAAGAAAAATCATAGGAGTACAAAGAAGAGATCTTGTTTTAAAAAAAAATCAAGTAAAAACTCCAAGAACTCACAAGGAAAAATCATGATTCATTTAGAAAATCTCCTCTCAGGAGAATATCAAGTAAAATCATAGAAGATCGATTAGTGAGAAATTTTTATAATAAAATCTCATGTATCGAATGTCGAGAAATCAAAATGATGATTTATATAAAAAAAATATATCACAAGTTATATTTAAGAGAAAAATCATCATTCATTTTCAACTTATTCAATTTGTCACATCAATATTTCTTATGCATGATACAAATCTTCAACATATAGTATGCATAAATTCAAAAAATTGAATGGAGAAGGGAAGAATTCAAAGGTACGAAGATTTCAACCATCTCATAAACAAATGTAAGACCAAGTCATGAATCCAAAATTCCATGAAACAAAATGATCATCAAAGGTAATCTCATGTTATTCCAAGAAATGAATATCATGATTTTGATAAAACTCATTTCAAATTTAAATCATCAAATCATTTTTATGGTTCACAAAATTCATAACATAGGTAGATTCATGATTTCATTGATAATATATTTTTCCCTTTTTTTAAGTATTTGATTTCATGTTAGCATGCCTCTTCATTTATGTTAAATAAAAACATGCATCAACATTTAGGATCGAAAAATGAATTTTGTCATAGAACCATCAAGATCAATAGATTTTCAAAAATGAATTGTTATGGTCAGGAAAATCCAAAAATGAAATTTAACACTTTCATACATTCGGACATGGTTTTGCTATATACACTCATGAATATAATACATGCTTATCATCATATATAACTTAAAATCTCATGCATAAAATTGTCAACCATTGTATCAAAAACATTTAATATTTTTATTACATCATTATGCATTCCTTCAAATCAAACATGATTTCATTCAACAATGTTAATCAAACATGATACACATTATTACTTCTTAACCATGATTTCATATTTTCAATCATTTTGTTTGTTTATCATAAAATATGCAATATTATCATTTTCAAAATTACTAGCATGATCATAATTTTTATATTTTTAATTTTTAAATATGTAATTTTCAAGAAAATTAATTCTAGACTAAAAAAGAAAATACATCATGAAAGCATCAAGTAATTTCAAAATAAATCAGGGGGATTTCGATTACCTTATCATTGAAAGCGGTTAAGGTGTAGTTTGCCACCTCGTCTTTCTTGATTTTCTCCTCGTCTTCGGAGGAGCTTGATTCATCCCACTTTATGTTCTTCTTCTTTGGCTTCTTCCTCCATTTAAGTTTATTATTTATTTTATATTTTTGTTTAATAAACTTATTAAGATTTAGTGTTCGAAGTTCAAGTTCATCATTGTCCTCATCACTTGAGTCATCGTTCAAGTGGTATTTATTTGTCCAGGGTTCCAAATCCTTCCTGTTCTTTGGAAGGTTGTTTTGTTCATCATGTTCATCATGTGCATTGTGCACCATTTCATATGTCATCAACGAACCAATTAGTTCTTCAAGTGGTAAGTTGTTTAGGTTTTTAGCTTCTTGTATTACAGTTACTTTTGAACCCCACTTCTTAGAATGAGAACGCAAAATCTTGTTTACGAGTTCAAAATCCACAAAATATTTTCCAAGAGCTCTTAAACCATTGACGACATCCATGAAATGGGTATATATGTCAACAATGGTTTCGCAAAGCTTCATTCGAAAAAGTTCGTAAGAATGCATGAGAATGTTGATTTTGGACTCTTTCAATCGGCTAGTGCCTTCATGAGTGATCTCAAGAGTTCTGCAAATATCAAAAGTCGAATCACACATCAAAATGTGATTAAATTCATTTTTATCAAGTGCACAAAATAAGGCATTCATAGCCTTTGCGTTTAAAGAAAAATACTTCTTCTCCAAATTCGACCATTTGTTCATCGGTTTAGAGGGAAGTTGAAAATCGTTTTCAACAATATTCCATAAATCTAAATTCATAGAAATCAAGAAAACTCTCATTCGAGTTTTCCAATAAGTGTAGTCCAATCCGTTAAACAACGGTGGACGAACAACCAAAAACCCTCTTTAAAGCTATGAAGAGCCATTTCTCTCGGGTGTAAATCCGAAATGAGAAATACCAGGCTCTAATACCAAGTGTTAGGATCAAGAGCACTAAGAGGGGTGAATTAGTGCAGCGGAAAACTTTCAACGTTTAAACCTGCGTTCATACAACAAAGGCGATTTTAGTAGAAAAGCCGATTCATAAATTACTTTAACTTAAGATAAGGTAAGAAGCAGTTAAAACAAATCTATAAAGGCAGTTTGCAATTATGATGGGAATCAGAATGTAAGCGCAAACTGAAATACGATGTTCATATGGTAAAAGCGATTTTAGTAGAAAAGCCGATTCGTAAATTACTTTAACTTGTGATTAGGCAAGAAGCAGTTAAAACAAATCTGTTAAGGCCGTTCACAGTTATGATGGAAATCAGAATGTAAGTGCAAACTGAAATACGATGTTCATATGAGAAAAGCGATTTACGTCTAAACACGATTCGGAAAATACTGAGCTTGGAAATGCAATCGTAAAAGTGCAGAGGCAGTAAGCTATGAAGGAGGTTTCCAATAAGGATAATAAGTTCAAAGTAAATTCAAACCAGAGAGCAGCGCGATTTAGAGTGGTTTGGTCAATCTTGACCTACATCCACTTCTAGCTTCCTCCACCGATGAGGTCACCGACGTCCACTAGAGGCCTTCCTTGAATAGGTGAAGGCCAACCACCCTTTTACATATTCACTCCTTTTGACGGGCTTAGGAGACAACCCTTACAAACTTTTCTCTCCTCTCTTGAAAGATCTGAACTTGGAAGAAAAGAGGGAGAAGAACCTTTAGCTTATACAACACTTTTGAGCTCAAAAATCTCAGAGTAAGATCAGGATTTTGGTGGTTTTTCGTTGCACTTTCATTGCTGAAAGAGTGGGGTATTTATAGGCCCCAAACCAGTTTGAATTCCAAGCTCAAAACTGTCAATTCCCAAAATTTCAGGGTCTGGCAGTTGCACCGTCTGACTGGGGTGGTTGCACCTCCTGGCAGAGCTCGAAGACTGAGCCTCTGGGCAGTGCCACCGCTTGTCGGGGGTGGTTGCACCTCCAGGCAGAGCTCGGAGACCGAGCTCAGGCGGTGCCACCGCCTGACTAGGGCGGTTGCACCGCCCAGCTAGAGCTCAGAGACCGAGCTCAAGCGGTTGCACCGGTGTCAGAGGCGGTTGCACCACCCAGCCAGTACTTGGAGACTGAGCCCTGGGCGGTGCCACCTCTGGGTGAGAGATCTGGGTCCGAATGGGTTGATCCATTCGGCCCAATTTGGTTCTTTCAAGGGCCCAATTGCCCCTAGATTAAGTTAATGGGATCACCTCCCATTTCTAACTTAATCATCGTGCTAACTACGACAATTCTTAAGACTCTTACTATAACTTGCTCTGGTGCGTCAATCGCTTCTTCCGGTGAGCTTCCGACGAACTTCCGACGAATATCCGATGGACCTCCAGCGATGCTCCTACGGACTTCCGGCAAACTCTTGGACTTGTGCCGATCCACTTGGCGAGTTTCGACGAGCTTCTTTTGGCAAGCTCCTGGACTTCTCGGATTTGTTCCCGCAGAACCTCCGACGACCGTCCGGACTTCCGTCAAGCTCTCGAACTCCTAACGTGATCATAGTTTTTGACTCCGGCACAACTCCTGTTGCATGTCTTACTTCCATCGTAGTTAATCCTGCACATGTAAAACAAAACTTCGATCGAGACAATTAATCCTAAGCAATTAACCAAGTTGTCCGGCATGTCATTGGTCCCTCGACGCTTCGTCCGATTTTTCGGCAATCGTCCTCTCCTACGGCCTATTGCCCAATCGGCCAGTTGACTCCGCAACTCCGATATCCTTGGTACAATACCCGCTCTTCTTGGCCCAATGCTCGAGTCCACGGCCCGAAGCCTTCTGTCGATACGTCGACCGATCCACCGGCCCGACGTCCAATCTTCTAACATGTTTCTCCAGCACAACATGATTTTTCCTGCTTTAATTGTCTCATCCTGATCGAAGCATCCTGCGTTACTCAAAATACAGATTAAAACATAAACACATATCAAGTGGTTTCATCATCAAAATACGAGATTCAACAAGAAGTCATCACCAAAATCCAACCACCTTCATAGAAGGCCCTATCTTATATGTTCAGCACCAAAGCAAATACAACTTTTGTTACAAACATGGACATAAAACGTATCATTGTCCATTCAAGAAAAGTAGTCGGAACAAACTGATTTGGGTTCCTAAAGGAACCAAGATAAACTCTATGCAACATAATAAACATTATAGATCAGTTTTTTAGGCACCCAAAAGTAAATGGGTACCTAAAAATTATCCTTTCTTGTAGAGATATATACCAACACAAACTAGGACAAGAGATGATACCTTGATAGTGGATGCTCAAGGCATATGACCGGAGATCTATCTCAATTCTCTAAGCTCACTAGCATAGACGAAGGCTATGTCACATTCGGAGACAACAACAAGGGTAAAATCATTGGCAAAAGAACCATAGGTAATAAATTCAACTTCTTTATTGAAGATGTTTTGTTAGTTGATGGTTTAAAACATAACCTCTTGAGTATTAGTCAATAATATAATAAAGGATATATCGTCAAATTCGAATCTAATGCTTGCATCATTGAAAAACCACACAAAAACACATATATGATCACATTAAAACAGAATAACATATACACCGTTGACATCAATGATCTTTGCAATGAAATGTGTTTCTCAATTTTGAATGAGGATGCTTGGCTTTGGCATAGGAGATTAGGTCATGCTAGCATGAAACTAATCACTCAAATATTATCCAAAGAACTTGTATGAGTAATCCCTCATATCAAGTTCATCAAAGATAATGTGTGTGATGCTTGTCAATTAGGAAAATAAATTAAGGGTAGTTTTAAATCTAAGAATCAAATAAGCACCTCTAGGCCCTTACAATTGATCCATATGGACTTGTTCGGACCAATCTCTACATCAAGCCTAGGAGGTAGCAAATACACCTTCATCATTGTAGATGACTATAGTAGATACACATGGACTTATTTCTTGAAACACAAAAATGAATGCTTTAGATATTTCACCAAGTTTTGTAAACTTGTTTAAAATGAAAAGGGTTTTATGATTTCATCAATTCGAAGTGATCACGGTGGTGAATTTCAAAACCATGATTTCCAAGAATTTTATGAATCTAATGGATACAGCCATAACTTCTTTACTCCAAGAAATCCTCAACAAAATCGAGTATTAGAAAGAAAGAATAGAAATTTACAAGAAATGATAAGAACCATATTGAATGAACATAGCCTACCCAAATATTTTTGGGCCGAAGCCGTAAACACTACATGCTATATTTTGAATAGAGTTCTAGTAAGATCCTTACTCACCAAAACTCCCTATGAGTTGTGGAATAATAAAAAACCCAATGTTTCATATTTTAAAGTTTTTGGGTGTAAGTGTTTTATCTTGAATGAAAAAAATGCCTTAGGAAAATTTGATGCTAAATCCGATAAAGGAATTTTTCTTGGTTATTCTTCAGTTTCTAAAGCTTTTCGTAACTTCAATAAAAGAACTTTAATTATCGAAGAATCCATTCATGTTGTTTTCAATGAGATTTTCGAAATCAAGAAAAATGATTTTGATGATGATGTTAATTTTGATTCATTGAATTTAAATGAAACCCCTTCTCCAACTAGCAACTTAGATGCATTCACTTCCGAAATACCCTTACCCAAGGATTGAAAGTATGTAGATGCTCATCCTAAGGAGCTAATCCTAGGAGACACATCTAAGGGGGTTCAAACACATTCTTCTCTTAAAAATTTTTGTGCCAACACCGCTTTTCTCTCCCAAATTGAACCTAAATGTATTGACGAAGCCATGAAAGATGATTCATGGATTATCACAATGCAAGATGAGTTAAATCAATTTGAGAGAAATGAGGTGTGGAAGCTTGTTCCTAGGCCAAATGACCATTTAGTTATTGGTACTAAATGGGTCTTTCGAAACAAGCAAGATGAATCTAGTATCGTGGTTAGAAACAAGGCTAGATTAGTGGCCAAAGGTTTCAACTAAGAAGAAGGTATCGATTACGAAGAAACCTTCGCTCCTATGGCTAGATTAGAAGCCATAAGGATGCTCCTTGCCTATGCTAGTAATAATAATTTTAAGTTATTTCAAATAGATGTTAAAAGCACTTTTCTTAGTGGCTTTATTTCTGAAGAAGTTTATGTTGAATAACCTCCCAGATTTGAAAATAATAGCCTCCCTGATCATGTATTTAAATTAACTAAACTCTCTATGGTTTAAAACAAGCCCCAAGGGCTTGATATGATAAACTTAGTACTTTTCTTATTGAAAATAATTTCACAAAAGGCAAGGTCGATACTACATTGTTTATCAAAAAATTTAAAAATAGTTTTCTCATTATTCAGATTTATGTTGATGATATTATCTTCAGTTCTACGAATGAATCTGTTTGTGAATCTTTTGCTGAAACCATGAGTCTCAAATTTGAAATGAGTTTGATGGGAGAGTTAACCTTTTTCTTAGGCTTACAAATTAAGCAACTAAGCAATGGCATCTTTATTAGTCAAACTAAATATGCCTTAGATCTGCTAAAAAGATTTAATATGAATAGCTCAAAAGCTATTAACACTCAGCACCTCCACTAAGTTAGAAGTTGATGAAAGGGGAGAAAGCTTCGATCAAAAAACTTATAGGGGTATGATAGGATGTTTACTTTATCTTACTGCAACTAGACTAGACATTATGTTCAGTGTAGGACTTTGTGCTAGGTTTCAATCGAACCCTAAGATATCTCATCTTAAAGCGGTTAAAAGAATACTTAGATATCTTAAAGATACCACAAATATAGGATTATGGTATCCAAAATCCAAGAATTTTGAGTTAATTGCGTATGCTGATGCGTATTTTGCTGGGTGTAGATTAGGTAGAAAAAGCACATCAGGATCATGTCAATTTTTGGGACATTCCTTTGTTTCCTGGTCATCTAAGAAATAAAACTTGGTTGCACTATCAACAACCAAAGCTGAGTATATTGCAGCTAGTGCATGTTGTGCACAAGTTGTATGGATGAAAAACACCTTAGAAGATTATAAAGTCCATCTTAAAAACATTCCCATTAAATGTGATAATACAAGTGCAATATGTTTAACAAAGAATCTCATTTAACACTCAAGAACAAAACATATTGATATTAGATATCACTTTATACGAGATCATGTCACTAATCATGATGTAATCATACAGTTCATTAATACTAAGCATCAACTAGCTGATATTTTTACAAAAACTCTAAGTGAAGAACAATTTGATTTTATTAGAAGAGAATTAGGAATGTTAATATGTCCGAATGCATAAACTTGTTAATATTATTTTTTAGATTTTTTTTAAATCACTTAATTGCCATGATGATTTTACACCATTACATGCCTAAATTATATGTTGGAAATTATCTATTTTTAATACAAAAATTTCCATGATAATAAGCATGTTTTATCTTCATAATTGAATTAGAAAATCTATAGCAAAACCTTGTCCGAATGCATGAAAGTGTTAAATTTCATTTTCGGATCTTCTTGATCCTAACAATCAGATTTTCTCGATACATTATTTTCTTCCAGACTTAATAAACATATGTCATATCGAGTTTTTGGATTCACATCATTGATTTTTGATATATGGAATCAACTAGCAAATGCATCTCTCATAGACTTATTATGTAAAAAATATCTTTCGAGAAATGGATTTGATGATTTCTTCTTATATCTTTTGAGAAATAGTTTTACACACAAGGATTTGATTCACCTACATATCTTAATCCTTGCAAGAATGAAGCATGCTTTAATATCTTATCAATTTTAACTTCATTCGAGTAAGCTCACAAATGGCTTTCCTCCTTCATGCAAAAAGATAATAGCAAATAAAATAGAAAAAGTAATGAAAGCTATCTCCATGTCATGTTTTCCTTGAGATGTTGTATAATTGGTATCCTATCACTCATTATTGAAAAATGACATAAACCTAGTTAAAATTTGCTAATATCGTTCTCCTTTTTGTTGATGACAAAGGGGGAGAAATATATGAATTTATACTGAGTGCCATATTTGAATGAGAAATATATGAATTGATGCTATGAGTGCCATATTTGAATTTGAATTATGTTAAGCTTACATCGAAATATATGATAAATTGGTGATAGAATTGCTATGATTGCCATATTTGCACCATGTTATTTTCATATTTGCACTATGTTATTGTCATATCATGATAAGATATCAAGAACTTACATAGCAACTTTACTTGTTGATATCTTGTCATGTAATGCTACGATTGCTAAACACTTGAAATATTTGCTTTACGTTAAGATATCAAAAGCTTAAATTGTAAATTTACATGTTGATATCTTATGTTGAACTGCTACCATCATTCATATTTGAAATGTAAAACTTGAGAATGGATGTCAAGTCTTGACATCATTTTCAGTAAGATACATCGTGATAAGAATCATGATGGGAGTAATTGATAAGGTTAAGAGTTCTTAACTTATCAATAAGTCTATTGAATTCAAAGGCCTTGAATTCAAGAATGACTTATCTTAAATATGGCATATAGATAGGGGGAGTTAATGTTAACTTCGTTATCAATTGATTATCATCATAAAAAAGGGGGAGATTGTTGAATCTTGGATTTTGATGATGAAGTCAATTGTCATTTGTTATCTAATCCATATGTTGAGATAAGTGTACAGGATTAACTACGATTGAAGTAAGACATGCAGCAAAAGTTACGCCGGAGTCAAGACCATGATCACGTTGGGGGTTCGAGAGTTCGACGGAAGTCCGGATGGTCATCGGAGGTTCTGCGGGAACAAATCCGAGAAGTCTAGGAGCTTGCCAATGAAGCTCATCGGAACTCGCCAAATGAATCATTGCAAGTCCAGGAGTTTGCCGGAAGTCCACCGGAGCATCGCCGAAGGTTCGTCGGATGTTAGCCGGAAGTTCGTCGGATGTTCGCCAGAAGAAGCGATTGACGCACCGGAGCAAGTTGCAGTAAATGTCTTAAGAAATATCGTAGTTAGCATATAGATTAAGTTAGGAATGGAAGGTGATCCTATTAACTTAATCTGGGGGCAATTGGGCCCTTGATAGACCCAAATTGGGCCGAATAGATCAACTCATTCGGACCAGAATTCCTACTAGGCAGTGGCACTGCCCAGGAGATAGTCTCCCAGGAAAGCTGGGTAGTGCAATCGCCTAGGTTAGGTGGTGGCACCGCTTGAGCTCAGTCTCCGAGCGAGACTGGGTGGTGCAACCGTCCTAGTCAAGCGGTGGCACTACTTGGGCTCAGTCTCCGAGCGAGACTAGGCGGTGCAACCACCCCTGTCAGGCGGTGGCACCACCTAGAGGCTCAGTCTCCGAGCTGCCAAGCGGTTGTACCGCCCTAGTCAGGAGGTAGTACCGTCAGGACCTCAGAAATCTGGGAAAAGATATTTTTAAGCACCCCACCCTTTCTTGCATGAAATAGGTACCTAAAAATTATCCTTTCTTGTAGAGACATTCACCATCACAAGCTAGGAGCAAGAGATGGTACCTTGATAGTGGATGCTCAAGGCATATGACCGGAGATCCATCTCAATTCTCTAAGCTCATTAGCATAAATGAAGGCAATGTCACCTTCGGAGACAACAATAAGGGTAAAATCATTAGCAAAGGAACAATAGGTAACAAATCCAATTTCATTATTGAAGATGTTTTGTTAGTTGATTGTTTAAAAAATAACCTCTTAAGTATTAGTCAATTATGTGATAAAGGATATATCGTCAAATTCGAATCTAATGCTTGCATCATTGAAAAACCAGATAAAAACATATCTATGATTGCATTAAAACAGAATAACGTATCCACCATTGACATCAATGATCTTTGCAATGAAATGTGTTTCTCAATTTTGGCATAGGAGATTAGGTCATGCTAGCATGAAACTAATCACTCAAATATTATCCAAAGAACTTGTATGAGTAATCCCTCATATCAAGTTCATCAAAGATAATGTGTGTGATGCTTGTCAATTAGGAAAATAAATTAAGGGTAGTTTCAAATCTAAGAATCAAATAAGCACCTCTAGGCCCTTACAATTGATCCATATGGACTTGTTCGGACCAATCTCTACATCAAGCCTAGGAGGTAGCAAATACGCCTTTGTCATTATAGATGACTATAGTAGATATACATGGACTTATTTCTTGAAACACAAAAATGAATGCTTTAGATATTTCACCAAGTTTTGTAAACTTGTTCAAGATGAAAAGGGTTTTATGATTTCATCAATTCGAAGTAATCACGGTAGTGAATTTCAAAACCGTGATTTCCAAGAATTTTGTGAATCTAATGGATATAACCGTAACTTCTCTACTCAAAGAAATCCTCAAAAAAATGGAGTAGTAGAAAGAAAGAATAGAAATTTACAAAAAATGACAAGAACCATGTTGAATGGACATAGCCAACCCAAATACTTTTGGGGCGAAGCCGTAAACACTACATGCTATATTTTGAATAGAGTTCTAGTAAGACCCTTACTCACCAAAACTCCCAATGAGTTGTGGAAAAATAAAAAACCTAATGTTTCATATTTTAAAGTTTTTGGGTGTAAGTGTTTTATCTTGAATGAAAAAGATGCCTTAGGAAAATTTGATGCTAAATATGATGAAGAAATTTTTCTTGGTTATTCTTTGGTTTCTAAAGCTTTTCATATCTTTAATAAAAGAACTTTAATTATAGAAGAATCCATTCATGTTGTTTTCAATGAGATTTCCGAAATCAAGAAAAATGATTTTGATGATGATGTTAACTTCAATTCTTTTAAATTAAATGAAACCCCTTCTCCAACTAGCAACTTGGATGCATCCACTTACGAAACATTATTACCCAAGGATTGGAAGTATGTAGATGCTCATCCTAAGGAATTAATCCTAGGAGACACATCTAAGAGGGTTGAAACACGTTCTTCTCTTAAAAATTTTTGTGCCAACGCCGCTTTTCTCTCCCAAATTGAACCTAAATGTATTGACGAAGCCATGAAAGATGATTCATGGATTATCTCAATGCAAGATGAGTTAAATCAATTTGAGAAAAATGAGGTGTGAAAGCTTGTTCCTAGGCCAAATGATCATTTAGTTATTGGTACTAAATGAGCCTTTAGAAACAAGCAAGATGAATATGGTATCATGGTTAGAAACAAGGCTAGATTAGTGGCCAAAGGTTTCAACCAAGAAGAAGGTATCGATTACGAAGAAACCTTCGCTCCTATGGCTAGATTATAAGCCATAAGGATGCTCCTTGCCTATGCTAGTAATAATAATTTTAAGTTATTTCAAATGGATGTTAAAAGTGCTTTTCTTAATGGCTTTGTTTCTGAAGAAGTTTATGTTGAACAACCTCCTAGATTTGAAAATAATAGCCTCCCTAATCATGTATTTAAATTAACCAAAACTCTCTATGGTTTAAAATAAGCCACAAGGGCTTGATATGATAGACTAAGTACTTTTCTTATTGAAAATAATTTTACAAAAGGCAAAGTCGATACTACATTGTTTATCAAGAATTTTGAAAATAATTTTCTCATTTTTCAGATTCATGTTGATGATATTATTTTTGGTTTTACGAATGAATCCCTTTGTGAATCTTTTGCTAAAACCATGAGTCTCGAATTTGAAATGAGTTTGATGGGAGAATTAACCTTTTTCTTAGGCTTACAAATCAAGCAACTATGCAATGGCATCTTTATTAGTCAAACTAAATATGCTTTAGATTTTCTGAAAAGATTTAATATGGATAGCTTAAAAGCTATTAACACTCCTATGAGCACCTCTACTAAGTTAGAAGTTGATGAAAGTGGAGAATGCTTCGATCAAAAAACTTATATAGGGGTATATAGGATGTTTACTTTATCTTACTGCAACTAGAATAGACATTATGTTCAGTGTAGGACTTTGTGCTAGGTTTCAATCGAACCCTAAGATATCTTATCTCAAAGCAGTTAAAAGAATATTTAGATATCTTAAAGGTACCACAAATATAGGATTATGGTATCCAAAATCCAAGAATTTTGAGTTAATTACTTATGCTGATGCGGATTTTGCTAGGTGTAGACTAGATAAGAAAAAGCACATCAGGAACATGTTAATTTTTGGGACATTCCCTTATTTCCTGGTTATCTAAGAAACAAAACTCGGTTGCACTATCAACAACCGAAGTTGAATATATTGCAGCTAGTTCATGCTGTGCACAAGTTGTGTGGATGAAAAACATCTTAGAAGATTATAAAGTCCATCTTAAAAACATTCTCATTAAATGTGATAATACAATTGTAATATGTTTAACAAAGAATCTCATTCAACACTCAAGATCAAAACATATTGATATTAGACGTCACTTTATACGAGATTATGTCACTAATCATGATGTAATCATAGAGTTCATAGATACTAAGCATCAACTAGCTGATATTTTTACAAAACCACTAAGTGAAGAATAATTTGATTTCATTAGAAGAGAATTAGGAATGTTAATATGTCCAAATGCATGAACTTGTTAAGATTATTTTTCGATTTTTTTTTTAAATCACTTAATTACCATGATGATTTTACATAATTACATGCCTTAATTACATGTTGGAAATTATGTGTTTTGGATACAAAAATTTCCTTGATAATAAGCATGTTTTATCATCATGATTGAATTTGAAAATCTATATCAAAACCTTGTCCGAATGCATGAAAGTGTTAAATTTCGTTTTCGGATCTTCTTGATCCTAACAATCGGATTTTCTTGATACATTATCCTCTTCCGAACTTAATAAGTATACATCATATCAAGTTTGATTCTCATCATTGATTTAAATTCTCATCATTGACATATGGAATCAACTAGCAAATACATCTCTCATACACTTATCATGTGAAAAATATTTTTTAAGAAATTGATTTGATGAAATGATTCCTGCTTGTAAATTCCTTCTTATATGGATGATAGTGTTTTTACTTACAAAGATTTGTTTCACATACATATCTTGTTCCTTGTAAAAATGAAGTATGATTTAATCTCTCATCGATTTTAACTTCATTAAAAGTAAACTCACAAATAGCTGGTATCACAAATAGTCTTTCCTCCTTCATGCAAAGAGATAATAACAAATAAAAAGGAAGAAGTATTGAAAGCTATCTCCATATCATGTTTTCCTTGAGATGTTTGCATAATTGGTATCCTATCACTCACTGTTGGAAAATGATATGAACCTAGTTATGACATAATTACCACACTTATTCTTAAAATTTGCTTATATCGTTCTCCTTTTTGTTGATGATAAAGGGGGAGAAATATATGAATTGATGCTATGAGTGCTATACTTGCACTATGTTATTGCCATATTTGCACTATGTTATTGCCATATCATGATAAGATATCAAGAACTTGCATAGCAACTTTACTTGTTGATATCTTGCCATGTGATGCTACGATTGCTAAACACTTGAAACATTTGTATTATGTTAAGATTTCAAGAACTTACATCGCAGTCTTAAAAGTTGATATCTTACCATATGATGAATTGCTATGATTGCTATCTCTCACATTTGAAATGTAAAACTTGAGAATGGATGTCAAGTCTTGACATCATTTTCAGTAAGATATATCGTGATAGGAATCATGATGGAAGTAATTGATAAGGTTAAGAGTTCTTAACTTATTAATAAGTCTATTGAATTCAAAGGCCTTGGATTCAAGAATGACTTATCTCAAGTATGGCATATAGATAGGGGGAGTTAAGGTTAACTCCGTTATCAATTGACTATCATCATAAAAAAGGGGGAGAATGTTGAATCTCAGATTTTGATGATGAAGTCAATTGTCATTTATTATCTAATCCATATATTGAGATAAGTGTGCAGGATTAACTACGATGAAAGTAAGACAAGCAGTTGGAGTTGCGCTGGAGTCAAGACTATGATCATGTTGGGAGTTCGAGAGTTCGACGGAAGTTCGAACGGTCATCGGAGGTTCTATGGGAACAAATCCGAGAAGTCTAGGAGCTTGCCAAAAGAAGCTCGTTGGAACTCGCCAAGTGGATCATCGCAAGTCCAGGAGTTTGCTGGAAGTCCATAGGAGCATCACCGAGGGTTCATCGGATGATCGACGGAAGTTCACCGGAAGCTCACCGAAAGAAGCGATTGACGCACTGGAGCAAGTTGCAGTAAATGTCTTAAGAAATATCGTAGTTAGTACAATGATTAAGTTAGAAATGAGAGGTAATCCCATTAACTTAATCTTGGGGCAATTGGGCCCTTGACAGAACCAAATTGGGCCGAATGGATCAGCCCATTCGAGCCCAAATTTCTTTGCTAGCGGTGGCACCGCCCAGGGCTCAGTCTCCAAGATAGGCTGGGCGGTGCAACCGCCCTTGATAGGCGGTGGAACCACTTGAGCTCGGTCTCCGAGCTCTACCAAGCGGTGCAACCGCCCCTAGTCAAGCGGTGGCACCACCCTAGAGGCTCAATCTCTGAGCTGCCAGGTGGTTGTACCGCCCTAGTCAGGAGGTAGTACCACCAGGATCCCGGAAATATGAGAAATGATATTTTTGAGCTCCAAATTCAAACCAGTTTGGGGCTTATATATACCCCACCCTTTCCTACATGAAAGGGCACCGAAAATCCAATCTTACTCTATGATTTTTAGAACTCAAAAGTGTTGTAAAGGCTAGAAGTTCTCCTCCCTCTTTTCTTCCAAGTTTTGAGCTTTCAAGAGAGGAGAGAAATTCTGTAAGGGTTGTCTCCTAAGCCCATCAAAAGGAGTGAAACTGTAAAAGGGAGGTTGGCCTTCACCTATTGAAGGAAGGCCTCTAGTGGACATCAGTGACCTCGTCGGAGGAGGAAGCCAAAAGTGGATGTAGGTCAAGATTGACCAAACCACTCTAAAATTACGGTGCTATCAGGTTTGCATTTATTCTTGCTGCTTACCTTACTGTAAACCTCCATATGTGCTTTACTTCCTCTTTACCTTTGCTGCACTCCTTTACGAACTCGCTTTCAAGTTAAGTTTTCAAAAACGGTTTTATGTCGTAAACAATTTCATCGTACGAACGCAGTTCTAAACGTCGAAAGTTTTTCACTACACAAATTCCCCCCCCCCTCCTCTTAGTGCTCTTGATCCTAACAATTTACATATATAAGTTCATTCAGGAGGTGGAAAATTAAAATACCTAAATAAAGAGTCAAATTGTCGATGAATTTGCTGCAACTCAGATAAGATTTGATCTTGTCAATGTTCAAGCCGGTCTTGTCTTTGTTCAAATCGGTCCATTCGAATCCCTTGTCTTCGATAGATGATGCAGGAGCTTGCTCAAATGGATGTGTTTCCTCAAAGGGATAGATCGAACGAGATTAAGTACCCCTAAAGATTGGTGTTTCTGGTTCAGGTTTAGGTTGAGGGAGATCGGTTCTTCTAGGCATTCTAACCCAATTACTGTTTCTATAAAGACATCTCAATCGGTGAAGTAGATTTTTATTTATTATGCTAAACCTATCTACTTTTATTACCTCTTCGTCGGGTGGTATTGGAATATCATAGGCTTTAAGTATTCTAGTGATTATACCACCATAAGGAAGCATCATATCTTTCTTAGGTATTTCTATCATGTTCTGTTGGATAAGGTAACCAAAACAAATGTTATGTCCTTTAATGATCAATACATGGTTCCTAATTCCATTTGACTCACTTCATCATGATGATATTGTTTAGGGAGAATGATGCTAGTTAGAATATGATGATGTACTTTAGTGTTTAGTAGTAGTAGATGCTCATAGCTTTTAGGAACTATCACTAAGTTGGGATTATCGAAAATTTTTCCTAAGGTTTTGACGTAGATTGTCCCAACTGTTTCATCATCCCACAATCCTCTAAAATAAAGATCTTTATCTTTTATGAGAATGCCTATCATGTCGCAAATGAATCTATCCGTAATGGAAATGTGTTGTCCGAAGAGATAGGTAGACACTCTTTCTTCTTCATCTACTTGTAGATTGTTGTAAAATAACCTAACAAATCTTGGGTAGATGGGTTCACTAATTTGTAGTATTGGGAGTAGATCTAAATTTACAAACCATTAAATTGTCTCTAAATTACTTAGTTCATTTAGATCAACATACTTTCCCTTATGGACATTTCTAAATTCTATGGAAGCAAATTTTTGGGCATGAGTTTTGAATCGAAAAGGGTGGAATCAAAGTCTTCTTCTAATCTCCTCTTCCCTTTGTCCCTAGAGGATCTTCTAGAGCCCATAACTACTGCTATTTAAGAAGATAGTAATAAGCAAGAGTAAACATAAATCAAAAGCTTCTTAGAGAATACCTTAAGTGAGATCTTCAAGAGACTGAGAGATTGTTGATCTTTGCTTTGATATGGGCAGTATTTGGGCAGCTAAAGGGAATAAATGGAGGTGGAGAAGTGTTGGAGCTGCTAGAAGGAGAGGGGAGTGAGTTGGGGTTGGTTCCACCACCGGCCCTAGCTCGGTTTAAAAGGGGGCAAAGTTGCGGGCGATGCAACCGCTTGCAACCCGTGACAATCGGCGGTGCTACCGCCAGTTGGGCGGTGAGCACTTGTTTGGGGGCTGTATGGGCTGATTTGGATGTTAACGACTTGAGGAGAGTTTTCATTTATGGAGCAATCAACTTTACTTTCGTAATTACGTAAGAGTTTCCATTTCAAGATGAGAAATTTCATACGTTCAAGATAGATCTTGTGATGCGCATATTCTACTTTAAATGTCATACACAATTTTAGACATGTTCATGACTTATTATCTAAGTTGGTAAACTTCGCAAGTTTATGACAAACTTTGCTTGCAAGACGTAAGTTCATGATATAGCTAGATCCGAAGGTAAAGAAGAAATCAATTCGATGAGTTCAGAAATCCAGAGGGTATGTGAAGGGAGAATTATGAATTTCAAAATCCGAGGGATCAAATAAGATTGTATTAGAATCACTCTGTAATATTAATTTTCTAATCCTCTTTTTACTATTTAGGCTAGAGAGCATTACGTGTTCTTTTAGATCTCAAGTCATGAATATCGAGTACCCAAAAAGCAGGATATTATCTCTTGCTCCTAGCTTTTGATGGTATACGTTTCTATAGGAAGTGGTGATTTTTAGGTACCCATTTACTTTTGGGTGCCTCAAAAACTGATCTACATTATTTATCATGTTGCATAGAGTTTATCATGATTCCTTTAGGAACCCAAATCAGTTTGTTCGGGCTAATTTTCTTGAATAGATAATGATACGTTTTATGTCCATGTTTGCAACAAAAGTTGCATTTGCTTTGGTGCTGAACATGTAAAATAGGGCCTTTTATGAAGGTGGTTGGATTTTGGTAAGGACTTCTCACAAATTCGATTCCACTTCTTTTGGGAACATGACCCTTATTTGTAAGGATCATGTTCAAAGACTTGCTACCAACCTCGAATTTCTTCAAGGTGTCAATAAGTAGCAAGTTCTCCTTTTAGAGAGTTTCTAGATCATGGTATTTTTCACATTGAGCTAAACTATCATGATATTTAGTTTTTAATTTATCAAAATTGCTAACAAGTCTATCATGCTTATTTTTTAGTAATTTATATTTTCTACTAATTGTTTTGCATTCATCAAATAAGTCATGGAAGGCATTTAATAATTCATCAAATGATATATCTGCATTAATTAAATTTGTTACCTCCTCTCCGATGGCCATTAGGGCATAATGAGCAACTTGCTTAGTGTTGGACTCATCTTCTTCGATCGTGCTCGAGTCATCCCGCGTTGCTTTGAGTGCCTTCTTCTTTGATGTTCTCTTCTTGGCTTGGGGACAATGACTTTTGTAGTGTCCCGACTTTTTGCACTCATAGCAAATAACTTGGTCCTTTTTGGGTTCAAATTTATTTTTGTGACATTTTTAAATTTGTTTCTCTTAATAAATTTTTTGAATTTCCTTGTTAGAAGTGCCAAGTCATCGTCATAGTCCTCATCACTTGAGTTTTCTCTCAAGTGATTATCAAAAGTTCTAAGTGTCATATCCTTCCTATTCTTTGGAAGGATGTCTTCTTGCTCTTCATGAGCCTTGCAAGTCATTTCATAAGTCATTAATGACCCGATTAGTTCTTCAAGAGGGAAGCTATTTAAATCTTTAGCCTCTTGAACAGTAGTGACTTTAGGGTCCCAACTCTTAGGAAAGGATCTTAGAATCTTATTTACGAGCTCAAAATCTGAATAACTTTTGCCGAGTCCTTTTAGACCATTGACGACATCCGTGAAACGGGTGTACATGTCGCCAATAGTCTCGCTCGGTTTCATTCAAAAAAGTTCAAAAGAATATATCAAAAGATTGATTTTTGACTCTTTCACTCTACTAGTGCCTTCATGAGTCACTTCGAATGTATGCCAAATATCAAACGCGGTTTCATATACCGAAACACGATTGAACTCATTTTTATCAAGCGCACAAAATAAGGCATTCATAGCCTTTGCATTAAGAGCGAAAGTCTTCTTATCCAATTCATTCTAATCGATCATTGGAAGAGAAGACTACGAAAATCCATTTTCGACAAAATTCCAAAGTTCAAAATCCATTGAAATAAGGAAGATCCTCATTCGGGTCTTCCAATAGGTGTAGTCCGTCCCATTGAACATGGGTGGACGTGTAATAGAGTGGCCCTCTTGGTTTCCGGCGTATGCCATCTCTCATGAGTTTTAATCCGTTTGAGAGTTAACCCTGCTCTGATACCAATAATTAGAATCAAGAGCACTAAGGGGGGGGGCGGGGTGAATTAGTGCAGCGGAAAACTTTTCACGATTTAAAACGATGTTCGTACGATAAAGACGATTTCGGTAAGAAAGCCGATTTAGAAATCACTTTAACTTGTGATCAAGCGAGATGCAGTTAAAGTAAATATATAAAGACAGTTTGCAGTTAAGATAGAGAACATAATGTAATTGCAAATCGAAATACAACGTTTGTACGATAAAAGTGATTTCGGTATGAAAGCCGATTTGGAAGTTGCTTTTACTTAGATTAGGTAAAGTGCAGTTAAAGTAAAGCTATGGAGGCAATTTGCAGTTAAGATAGAGAACAGAAAGTAAATGCAAACTGAGATTTAGAGTGGTTCGATCAATCTTGACCTACATCCACTTTTGGCTTTCTCCTCCAATGAGGTCACCAACGTCCACTAGAGGCCTTCCTTCAATAAGTGAAGGCCAACCACCCTTTTACAGTTTCACTCCTTTTGACGGGCTTAGGAGACAACCCTTATAAAATTTCTCTCCTCTCTTGAAAGCTAGAAACATGGAAGAAAAGAGGGAGGAGAACTTCTAGCCTTTGCAACACTTTTGAGCTCTAAAAATCACATAGTAAGATTGGATTTTTGGTATCTTTTCATGCAGGAAAGGGTGGGGTATATATAGGCCCCAAATTGGTTTGAATTTGGAGCTCAAAAATATCATTTCCTAGATTTCCGGGGTCCTAGCGGTACTACCTCTTGATTGGGGCGGTACAACCGCCTGGCAGCTTGGAGACTGAGCCTCTGGGCGGTGCCACCGCCTGACAGGGGCAGTTGCACTGCCTAGTATCGCTCGGAGACTGAGCCCAGGCGGTGCCACCGCCTGACTGGGGCGGTTGCACCGCCCAGTCTCGCTCGGAGACTGAGCCTAGGCAGTGCCACTGCCCAGCTTTCTTGGGAGACCATCTCTTGGGCGATGCCACTGCTTGGCAAGAATTCTGGTCCGAATGGGTTGATCCATTCGGCCCAATTTGGGTCTATCAAGGGCCTAATTGCCCCTAGATTAAGTTAATCAGATCACCTCCCATTCCTAACTTAATCTACATGCTAACTATAATATTTCTTAAGACATTTACTGCAACTTGCTCCGGTACGTCAATCGCTTCTTCCGGTGAGCTTCCGGTGAACTTCCGGCAAACATCCGATGAACCTTCGGTGATGCTTCGACGGACTTCCAGCAAACTCCTAGACTTGTGACGATCCACTTGGTGAGTTCCGATGAGCTTCTGTGGCAAGCTCCTAGACTTCTCGGATTTATTCCCGTAGAACCTCCGACGACCGTTTGGACTTCCGTCGAACTCTCAAACCCCCAACGTGACCAAGGTCTTGACTCCGGCGTAACTCTTGCTACATGTCTTTCTTCCATCATAGTTAATCCTGCACACTTATCTCAACATATGAATTAGATAACAAATGACAATTGACTTCATCATCAAAATCCGAGACTCAATAGGATGATTGAGGGGACACCGGTTCAGAACCATGTCCTAAAGATGATTGAGTGGATAGAGAAACTCACAAGTCTAGGAATGGTCCTAGAGGATAACTTGTATATGGACGTTGTGCTTCAATCCCTACCAGATTCCTTTTCATAGTTCACAATGAATTTTTAATATGAACAAGCTTGAGGTGACTCTCCCAGAGCTTTTCAATATGTTGAGAGAGGTAGAGAGTACTATTAAGAAAGAGAAGCCAGTTCTGTACACTGGTGAGACCAGAAACAAAAGGAAAGCAGAAAAGTCCCTTAAGAAAGGAAAGGGCAAGGGCAGACCAGGTAAAGCAAAGGTTACTAAGAAAGACCTAGCAAAGGACAAAGGCCAGTGCTTTCATTGTTGTAAAGATAGGTACTAGAAGAGGAACTGCCAAGAGTACCTTGCAGAAAGGGCGAAACAAAAGCTTGATGAAGCTTCAGGTACATTCATGATCAGTGTTTATTTGCCAGACTCTTATGATAACATATGGGTATTGGATACTAGTAGTGCTTATCATATATGCAATTCGTTGCAGGTTCTGGCAAGACCTAGGAGACTAGAGAGAGGCAAGATGGACTTCAAGATGGGTAATGGAGCAAAATTTGTTGTAATAGTTGTTGGCGAGGTCACCCTACATCTGCCTGGTAGAGCTTTTATTGCATTAGATGCATGTTATTTTGTTCCTTCTATTATTAAAAACATTATCTTCATTTCATGTTTGACAGTTAGTGGATATAAATTAGTTTTTGAGAACAATGGTTGTTCAATATTATTAGATGATAAGATCATCACGAAAGGAACATTGCATAATAATTTATTTATGTTAGACACTACTCCATATATCATGAATGTAAATATGTCTAAGAGGAAACGAGATGAGATGAACAGTGCATACCTGTGGCATTGTAAGCTAGGTCACATCCATGAAAGAAGGATTCAAAAGTTGTTAAATAATGGATATCTAGATCCATTCGACTATGTGTCATATGCAACTTATAAGCCTTGCCTTCGTAGAAAACTGACCAACTCTCCATTTAGTGGAACTGGAGAGAGAGCCACTGAGCTGTTGGAACTCATATATAGTATGTGGACCCATGTCAACTCATGCCATTGGTGGTTACTCCTACTTCATTACCTTTACTGATGATTTCTCAAGGTATGGATATGTGTACTTAATTATGTACAAGTCCGAGGTCTCTTAGAAATTCAGAGAGTATAAGAATGAGGTGGAGAACCAGACTGGAAAGAGTATCAAAACTCTTCGATCAGATCGAGGAGGTGAGTACTTAAGTACAAAGTTTACTCAATTCCTCAAGGACCATGAGATATTATCCCAATGGATACCTCCTTATACACCTCTACTCAATGGTGTCTTTGAAAGGAGAAATCATACACTATTAGACATGGTACGGTCCATGATGAGTTTCGCTGACCTACCCATCTCATTCTGGGGATATGCCCTGAAAACCGTAGCTTACCTTCTGAACAGAGTTCCAACTAAATTGGTAGTGTCTACACCATATGAGAAATGGAAAGGGAAGAAGCCTGATCTTAATGTTGTTAAGATTTGGGGCTACCCTACCCACATTAAAAGACACAACCCTGATAAATTAGAATCAAGGACAGAACGATGCAAATTTGTGGAATACCCCAAGGAAACTTGTGGGTATTATTTCTATCATCTCGAGGACCAAAAGGTCTTTATAGCTAAGAGAGCAATGTTCCTTGAGAAGGAACACATTCTTGGCGGAGATTGTGGGAGAATGATAGAGTTGAGCGAGGTTGGAGAACCAAGCTCAAGCACCACTCTATAGCCTCAGTCTGTTCAGGTACCTAATACACAATTTTTAACTTTACGTAGGTCTGATAGAGTATCCCATCCTCCTGAGAGATATGTGGGACATATTAGAGGAGAGGATGTTGAGGATGTTGATCCTCAGACCTACGAGGAGGCTATTATGAGTATAGACTCCGGGAAGTGGCAAGAAGCCATGAATTCTGAGATGGATTCTATGTACTCCAACAAGGTTTGGAACCTAGTTGATGTGCCCGAAGGTATTATACCTATTGGTTGCAAGTGGATCTTTAAGAAAAAGATCGAAGTAGATGGAAAGGTAGAGACATATAAAGTAAGGCTAGTGCCTAAGGGGTATCGTCAAAGGCAAGGTGTTGACTACGATGAAACCTTCTCACCCGTAGCAATGCTAAAATCCATCAGAATTCTATTGGCTATTGCATCACACTATGATTATGAGATCTGGTAGATGGATGTGAAAACTGCATTCCTCAATGGGAACCTCGAGGAGGAGGTGTATATGATGCAACCTGAGGGATTCGTGTCCAAGAACTACCCAGATAAGGTGTGTAGGTTGCTTAGATCCATTTATGGACTAAAGCAAGCTTCCCGAAGTTGGAACATAAGATTTGATGAGGCAATTAGATCTTATGACTTCGTTATGAACGAATATGAGCCTTGTGTGTACAGGAAGGTAAGTGGGTGCGCTATCACCTTTTTGGTATTATATGTGGATGACATCCTGATCATTGGGAATGATGTAGGAATGCTATCCACAGTAAAGGCTTGGTTATCTAGACACTTCTCCATAAATGATTTAGGGGAAGCATCCTATATCTTGGGGATTAGAATCTATAGAGATAGATCCAAGAGGATGCTTGGCTTGTCCTAGTCCAAGTAGATAGAAACCATTGTCAAAAGGTTTGGCATGAAAAATTCCAAGAGAGGTCTCATACCGATGAGACATAGGATATCGCTTTCTATGAGTATGTCCCCAAAGACTCCAGAAGAAAGGGCAAACATGGATATAATAACTTATGCCTTAATAATAGGGTCTATCATGTATGCCATGATATGTACTAGGCCTGATAGAGTGCATGCTTTGAGTGTCACGAGCAGGTATCAGGCATATCCAGGCTTGAAGCATTGGAAAGCAGTAAAGTGTATCCTTAAGTACTTGAGAAGGACTAAGGATCTTTTACTAGTATATGGAGGTAATAGCCTTAAGGTTTAAGGCTACACGGACTCAAGTTTTTAGTCTGATGTCGATGATAGCAAGTCGAATTCGGGGTACGTGTACACCTTGAATGGAGGAGCAATGTGCTGGAAGAGTTCCAAGCAAGATACTACTGTTGACTCGACCACAGATGCGGAGTACATTGCTGCATCAGATGTAGCAAAGGAGGGAGTCTGGTTGAAGAAGTTCATCACAGATTTGGGAGTCGTGCCGGGTAGCGAGGAGCCGATCTTCTTATATTGCGACAACAACGGGGCGATTGCTCAAGCGAAGGAACCTAGGTCTCATCAGAAATCTAAGCATATTCTAAGGAGGTTCCACCTTATCAGAGAGATCATAACCCGAAGAGATGTAGCAATGGAAAGAGTTTCATCCGAAGATAACATTGCAGATCCACTGACAAAGCCGTTGTTTCAGATTGTCTTTGAGTGCCATAGGGGTCTGATAGGGATCAAACACAAAGGTGATTGACTTTAGGTCAAGTGGGAGATTGCTAGTCATAGGTGCCCAACAAGCCAATCACGTGAGTGATGGCACGTGTGACTTAATACTGAATCATTTTTTCTTATTATATTTTGGCATATATCACTTTATAACTATTGTATATATATATATTGTGATGTCCTTGGATTTGTGCAATGGGAATCGGATCATGATGAGATCACGAAAATGAGATCGATTCACCTTTAAACACATATCCTAAATAATCCCGGTCATAGGTTACTCGAGAGGGACATCGTGATAACCGGACATACTAGTGAGCTATATACCCGTCCATATGATAGATGCAGCAGATCTCATAGCCGCTCGTGTAGGGACACTATGGATACAGTACAGGTGCTCATTGGAGAATGAGTTCACTGATTGATCCACTTACGGAATGCTGGATGGTTGATGATGCCTTATTGTCAAATAGTGATTTTGTAGTCCTAGTGGTATATCTGGTCCTTAGACTTGAAATACCAAGGATGTCCTGTATGAGTGCTCCACTCTTTGATACCAGACTTATAGGTTTGTTTGTCCCAGATCTAGTACAGCTGTTCATTGGGAGTGGTAGTCGACCTTACGAGGGCTATTGAGTGTCAATAGAAGATGATCCACTCTTGACGTCATGAGAGGAATATCTCATATGTTCTTGCTCAGACAAATCCCTAGCCAGGGTCATTCGGGTTGAGAGAGAAAGAGTTCTTTGGGAGAATCCGATTAGAGCGAGACTCGAGTAGAAACCGTATGGGTCTGACAGCACCATGCTCAATATACGGTCTCTGGGATATTAGATGGATGAGGGACTATAGATACATGGTAATCGAGGACAAACAGGTCCAATGGCTTGGATTCCCCTATATCTTCTGGGGACTATGGCGTAGTGGCCTAGTACGTCCGTAGTCGATGAGTCAAGTGAATTATTACAAAGATAATAATTCATTGTGTTAGAAGGAGTTCTGATAGGTATGACTCACGGCCAGCTCGATATTGGGCCTAAAGGGTCACACACATATGGTAGGCATTACGATGAGTAAAGGTTCGAAAATGAGATATCCGACAGAGCCCTTA
This sequence comes from Musa schizocarpa, assembly GCA_900464855.2. Lineage (NCBI taxonomy): Eukaryota > Viridiplantae > Streptophyta > Magnoliopsida > Zingiberales > Musaceae > Musa > Musa schizocarpa. The sequence continues at coordinate 20,577,447 of LS990918.1, forward strand.
TCTTATTGGATATCCAATAAGCCCCTGAATTATTGGATCCCATGGACGAGATCCAATAAGAGCCCATGAGAGATTATTGGATAGAGATCCACTAATCTAAAAGGCTTGGGTTATTGGATGCAGATCCAATACCCAATAAGCGAGGATCCATTAGGGTTTGATAGGGGCCCTCTATAAATAGGAGAGATTTATAGCCTCATAGGTGCTAGTCATAGGTGCCCAGCAAGCCAATCACGTGAGTGATGGCACGTGTGACTTGATACAGAATCTTTTTGCTTATTATATTTTGGCGTATATCACTTTATAACTATTGCATAAATGCATATATATATTGTGATGTCCTTGGATTTGTGCAATGGGAATCGGATCGTGATGAGATCACGATAATGAGATCGATTCACCTTTAAACACATATCCTAAATAATCCCGGTCATAGGTTTTTCGAGAGGGACATCATTGATAACCGGATAGACTGGTGTCTTTGTATACCCGTCCATATGATGGATGCATTTGGTCTCATAGTATTTTCGTGTAGGGACACTAGGGATCTGATCAGGTGCTCATTGGAGAATGAGTTCATTGCGATTGATCCGGAATCTTTGGATGGTTGATGATGCCTTATTGTGGGGTGGCGATTCCGTGAGTCCCGATGGTATATCTCGGTCCTTAGACTTGAGACACCAAGGATATCTGTATGAGTGCTCCACTCTTTGATACAGAACTTATAGGTTTGGCTTTCCCAAATCTAGTACAACCGGTCATTGGGAGTGGTAGTCGACCTTACGAGGGCTATTGAGTGTCGATAGAGGATCATCCACTCTCGGCGTCATGAGAGGAATATCCCATGTGTTCTTGCTCGGACAAATCCACGGCGGGGTCATTCGGGTTGAGAGAAAGAGTTTTAGGAGAATCGATTAGAGCGAGACTTCAGTAGAAACCAGTATGGGTCGACAACACCATGCTCGATATCGGTCTACGGGATATTAGATGGATGAGGAACTATAGGTACATAGTGGCGAGGACAGGCAGGTCAATGGATTGGATTTGTATCGTGCGGGGACTACTGGCGTAGTGGCCTAATACGTCCGTAGTCGATGAGTCGAGTGAATTATTATAGAGATAATAATTCTTTGAGTTAAAGGAGTTCGACGGGTATGACTCTGCCCAGCTCGATATTGGGCCTAGAGGGTCACACACACATATGGTAGGCATTGCGATGAGTAGAGGTTTGGATATGAGATATCAAATGAGCCATTGTCTTATTGGATGCAGATCAATACCCACTAGGGAAAGGACCCATTAGGGTTTTACGGGATCTCTATAAATAGGGAGGATTCACAACCTCATAGGCTAGAGTCTTTGCTTGCCTTTCCTATTATCCTCTCCCCTCTCCACCTCGGGAGGCACGGAGTTTTGAGGAGGGTCGCCATAACCCCTGTTGTGTGGATCACAGCTAGAGGAGGGCAGCTTGACCTCCTTCACCCTCTCTAAGGATCTGCAAGGAAGCAGGGGATATCGATCTCCCTAGGTAACACAATCTCTATCGTGGTTTTGTGTTTTCTTGGATTTTACGCACCAATCTTCGCCTGACGATGAACATCTTTTTTGGGAATCGGGATTTTAGTTTTCTTGTTCTTCCATTTGCGCATATGATGTCGCCCCCATGATTTCCTAACAGTGGTATCGAGCCGGGTTGTTAGTGCGAATGATTGGTTTTGAACTGCGTGTGTTGTGTTTAGGAAGAATATTGGCGTCAAAATCATTGGCCTAAAAAAGCGAGGAAGGCAGCAATAGTTGTTGCCCTCGATCTATCTGCAACCACTGCGGCGGCCCATGATCGAGCACCATAGTCTTGGCGCATCGCATAGCTGTGCTACTGTAGCCGACGGCGGTCTGCTTCAGCAGGCTTCGCGACGGCCGTAGGTGGCGACCCATGGGTGAAAGCGCCTACGTGACCCACCCATGAGGCGGAAGCCATGAGGCGGCAGCCTTGGTGAGCACCGCGAGGCAGGCGGCGCTGTGGCCGCTGCTCCCACTAAAAAAAACCCCATGAGGCGGCCGCCAGGCGGGCCACCGCTTGTAAGCGGCTGCCTGTGGCGCGAACCGCCATGGGCGGCGGCGCCCGGGGCGCCCACCTATAGCGGCGCCAGTGGGCGTCTTGCTTTGCAGCCGAACTTGCCCTCGCCAAATACCGGGCCGCCGCCCGGCGACGGTGGCGGCGGCTATGAGAGGGAATTAGGGTTTTGGGCAAAAAAGACAGTTTTGCCCCTGTGACTTTTGAGAAATTTCAGTTTCTGTCTTTTGTCCAAATTACGAAAATACCCTTAGGAATTGAGAAATTCTCTACATGTCCCTGATTTCAGAAAAATATTAATTAATTAAAAGGTTTAGTGGACGGATGATCATGGACCGTGTGATGTGTGTACTTGTGATTATTATTATTGAGGTATGCGAACCTCCATTATATTTCTCGTTTATTGTGGGGACTGCGTGCCTATGATTAAGTTGTAATCACATGAGGAAGCTTGGCGGGAGGCGTGGATCGATAAGCGGGACCCACAGGCGGACGATCGTGATGCATGGAGATACATCAAGATGTCGGCCGGAGGCAAAGCGAGGAAGCGAGATGGGCGATCACAAGGGGCATGGAGATGCACCATTGCACACATAGATCTTGATGTGAGTGATTAGGCCCTCTTGGCTCGGGCCTAATCATATTAGGTTATGGTCCATGATCATCGATGTGATTGCTTATACACATACTAGATATGTATATATATTTGCATGCGATGTAGATATATATTAAATATATATATGTGTGACATGTCATATTAGGAGACCAAATTATAGAAACATCTCGATAATATTAATTCGATTAAAGCGTGAGGCAATTAGATTGACCCCGTGGCCTTCCATCGTTATAGTAGGAACCGATTCCGGTGTAGGTTGAGTTGGTGAGTCCCTCGAGACTCACCTATATCATGATTAAGCTATCTTGCTTACGATATAGAGATGTCACCGGTGACTGAGGACATGGTATGCTTGGTGCCGAGTCCCTCGAGGGGTATATCATCAAATCAGACTCATCTTATAGCGAAGGTGTTGACTTAACCCGAGCATCATGGTTGGTCGAAAGTCCCTTGAGGCCATGGTGATTGGAGGCCGAACAGGGCCGGGAATCACAAGGAGTTGTGATCGGCAGAAGTTGCCTACTTTTTTTAGGCTTAGTGTGATTGGTGAGTCCCTCGAGGGTTACACTAAGGCGATTGGATCTGATCCCCACTAGAAGTCTGCATTTGGAGACTTCCGTTTCGCGTCTTTGAGGGTGTGGCGTGACTCGTTAGTAAAATAGTGGGAGCATATTAAGATAGAAGTCCATATCTTGATAGTTTATTTCTTGTAAAATCTGCATGTTATTCATTTTACGCTACATCTTTATTTTCAGAAAATGTAAACTTTCAAATCCCTTACGTGGCATACTTGATGTCAACCGCCTTCTTGGTCCAAATTATCTGGATTGGCTCTATAACTTGAGAATTGTTCTCTGGCGGGAGAAAATCGTATGCGTCCTTGTCTGATGATGCCCTCGCCCGAAGAAGGGCAAGCGAGGATGAGATGCTTCGCTATGTGAAATACATTGATGACTCCACTCTTGCTTTCGGTGCTATATGTTGGGCTCTATGACTCTAGAGTTCTGAGAGACAACATGAAAAGATGGATGCGAGATCTATTCTCCTACATGTTCATAAAAAAATTGTTTGAGGAACAGGAAGGACTCAACGATATGAGATATCAAGAGCCTTTTTTCAGCTAGGATGGTGAGGGGACACGGTTCAGAACCATGTCCTAAAGATGATTGAGTGGATAGAAACTCACAGGTCTAGGAATGGTCCTAGAGGATAACTTGTGTGTGGACATTGTGCTTGAGTCCCTACCCGATTCCTTTTCACAGTTCATAATGAATTTTAATATGAACAAGCTTGAGGTGACTCTCCCAAAGCTCCTCAATATGTTGAGGGAGAGAGAGTACTATTAAGAGAAAGAGAAGCCAGTTCTCTACCTTTGGTGAGACCAGAAAAGAAAAGAAAAGAGAAAGGTCCCTTAAGAAGGGGAAAGGGCAAAGGCAAACAAAGGTAAAGCAAAAGGTTGCTAAGAAAGACCCAGCAAAGGACAAAGGCCAATGCTTCCACTATGGTAAAGATGGGCATTGGAAGAGAAACTGCAAAAAGTACCTTGCAGAAAGGGCGAAACAAAAGCTTGATAAAGCTTGGTACATTCATGATCGGTATCCATTTGTGGGACTCTTATGATAACACATGGGTATTGGATCGGTAGTGCTTATCATATATACAATTCGTTTGCAGGTTCTAGCAAGGCATAGGAGACTACATAGAGGCGAGATGGACCTCAAGATGGGTAATGAGCAAAAGTTCTTTGTATTAATTTGTTGGCGAGGTAAGCCCTATATCTGCCTAGTGGAGCTTTTATTGCATTAGATGCATGTTATTTTGTTCCTTCTATTATCAAAACATTATCTCCATTTCATGTTTAACAGTTAGTGGATATAAATTTATTTTTGAGAACAATGGTTGTTCGATATTATTAGATGATAAGATCATCACGAAAGGAACATTGCATAATGGTTTATTTATGTTAGACACCACTCCACATATCATGAATGTAAATGTGTCCAAAAGGAAGCGAGATGAGTTGAACAGTGCATACCTGTGGCATTGTAGGCTAGGTCACATCCATGAAAGAAGGATTCAAAAGTTGCTAAATGATGGATATCTAGATCCATTCGACTATGTGTCATATCGACTTGTGAGCCTTGCATTCGTGGAAAAGCTGACCAAATCTCCATTTAGTAGAAGCTGGAGAGAGCCAATGAGTTGTTGGAACTCATACATAGTGATGTATGTGGACCCATGTCAACAGTTCTGATGATTTCTCAAGGTATGGATATGTACTTAATGAAGTACAAAGTCGAGGGCCTTTGAGAAATTGAGAGTATATAAGAATGAGGTGGAGAACAATTTGGAAAGAGTATCAAAACTCTTGATCGGATCGAGGAGGTGAATACTTAAAATCTGAGTTTACTCAGTTCCTCAAGGACCATGGGATATTATCCCAATGGACACCTCTTATACACCTCAGCTCAATGGTGTCTCTGAAAGGAGAAATCGTACATTATTAGATATAGTATGGTCCATGATGAGTTTCGCAGACATACCCATCTCATTCTAGGGATATGCCCTAGAAACCGCAGCTTACCTTCTGAACAGAGTTCCAACTAAGTCGGTAGTGTCTACACCATATGAGATATGGAAAGGGAAGAAGCCTGATCTTAAGGTTGTCAAGATCTGGGGCTGCCCTGCCCATGTTAGAAGACAGCTAAGAGAGCAGTGGGTATTATTTGTGGGATACCCCAAGGAAACTTATGGGTATTATTTCTATCATCTCGAGGACAAAAAGGTCTTTGTAGCTAAGAGAGCAGTGTTCCTTGAGAAGGAACACATTCTTGACGGAGACAGTGGGAGAATGATAGAATTGAGCGAGGTTGGAGAACCAAGCTCAAGCACCCTCTGACCCAGAGTACATTGGGGTACCTAATACACAAGTATCAACTTCTTTGCGAGGTCCCGATAGAGTATCCCATCCTCTGAGAGATATGTGGGACATATTAGGCGAGAGGAGGATGTAGAGGATATTGATCCTCAGACCTACGAGGAGGCTATTGTACCCATAAGGTTTGAAACCTAGTTGATGCACCCGAAGGTATTGTACCCATCGATTGCAAGTGGATCTTTAAGAAAAAGATCGAAGTAGATGGAAAGGTAGAGACCTATAAAGCAAGGCTAGTGGCTAAGGGGTATCGTCAAAGGCAAGGTGTTGACTACGATGAAACTTTCTCACCTGTAGCAATGCTAAAATCCATCAGAATTCTATTGGCTATTGCAGTACACTATGATTATGAGATCTGGCGGATGGATGTGAAAACCGCATTCCTCAGCGGGGAACCTGAGGAGGAGGTGTATATGATGCAACTTGAGGGATTCATGTCCAAGAACTGCCTTGGATAAGGTGTGTAGGTTGCTTAGATCCATTTATGGACTAAAGCAAGCTTCTCGAGAGTTGGAACATAAGATTTGATGAGGCAATCAGATCTTATGACTTAGATTAAACGAAGATGAGCCTTGTGTATCTGAGAAAGGTAAGTGGGGGGCTATCACCTTTTGGTGTTATATGTGGATGACATCCTCATCATTGGGAATGACATAGGAATGCTATCCACAGTAAAGGCTTGGTTATCTAGACACTTCTCCATGAAGGACTTAGGGGAAGCATCTTATATCTTGGGGATTAGAATCTATAGAGATAGATCAAGAGGATGCTTGGCTTGTCCCGATCCAGTACATAGAAACTATTGTCAAAGGTTTGGCATGAAAAATTCCAAAGAGAGGTCTCATACCAGATGAGACATGGGATATCGCTTTCTCTGAATATGTCCCCAAAGACTCAGAAGAAGAAAGGGCGAACATGGATATGATACCTTATGCCTCAGCAATAGGGTCTATCATGTATGCCATACTATGTACTAGGCCTGATATGCGCATGCTCACGAGTGTCACGGCGGTGTCGAGGCGGATCGGGCTTGGAACCTTTGGAAAGTATAAAGTGTATCCTTAAGTACTTGAGAAGGACTAAGGATCTTTTACTAGTATATGGAGGTAATAGCCTTAAGGTTGAAGGCTACACTGACTCAAGTTTTCAGTCGATGTCGATGATAGCAAATTCGAATTCAGGATATGTGTACACCTTGAATGGAGCGGTGTCTTTGGAAGAGTTCCAAGCAAGATACCACTGGCTTGGCATTTCGACCCGAGGCGGAGTACATTGCTGCATCGGATGCAGCAAAAGAGGAGTGCAGGTGAAGAAGTTCATCACAGATTTGGGAGCCGATCTGGATAGCGACAAGTCGACTTCCTTATATTGCGACAATTATGGGGTGATTACTCAAATAAAGGGAACCGGGTCTCATCGGAAGTGTTTCGAGGAGGTTCGACTATATAAGAGATCGTAACCTTGAGGAGATGTAGCGATGGAAAGAGTTCCATCCGAAGATAACATTGCAGATCCACTAACAAAAGTCGTTGTCTCATTTTGTCTTTGGCGTCACGGGAAGTGCGATGGGGATTAGACACATAGGTGATTGGCTTTAGGTCAAGTGGGAGATTGCTAGTCATAGGTGCCCAACAAGCCAATCCGTGGTGATGGCACGTGTGACTTGATACAGAATCTTTTTGCCTATTATATTTTGGCGTATATCACTTTATAACTATTGCATAAATGCATATATATATTGTGATGTCCTTGGATTTTGTGCAATGGGAATGGGATGGTGATGAGATCACGATAATGAGATCGATTCACCTTTAAACACATATCCTAAATAATCCCGGTCATAGGATTTTCGAGAGGGACATCGTGATAACCCGGATAGGCTGGTGTCTTTGTATACCCGTCCATATGATGGATGCAGGTGGTCTTATAGCTTTCGTGTAGGGACACTAGGGATCTGATACAGGTGCTCATTGGAGAATGAGTTCAGCGATTGATCCGCTTACGGAATCTTTGGATGGTTGATGATGCCTTATTGTCGGACGGCGATTCCGTAGTCTAAGTGGTAATATCTGGTCCTTAGACTTGAGACACCAAGGATATCTGTATGAGTGCTCCACTCTTTGATACCGAGACTTATAGGTTTGGCTGTCCTAGATCTAGTACAGACTGGTCATTGGGAGTGGTGTCGACCTTACGAGGGCTATTGAGTGTCGATAGAGGATCATCCACTCTCGGCGTCATGAGAGAATATCCCATGTGTTCTTGCTCAGACAAATCCTGGCAGGGTCATTGGTTGAGAGAAAAGAGTTCTCGGGAGAATCCGATTAAGCGAGACTTCAGTAAAAAACAGGTAGTATGGGTCGGACAACACCATGCTTTCGATATCGGTCTACGGGATATTAGATGGATGAGGACTATAGGTACATGGTGGCGAGGGACAGGCAGGTCCAATGGATTGGATTCCCCTGTATCGTCACGGGGACTTCTGGCGTAGTGGCCTAAATACGTCAAGTAGTCGATGAGTCGAGTGAATTATTACAGAGATAATAATTCATTGAGTTAGAAAAGGAGTTCTACAGGTATGACTCACGACCCAGCTCGATATTGGGCCTAGAGGGTCACATACATATGGTAGGCATTGCGATGAGTAGAGGTTGGGATATGAGATATCCGCCGAGCCCTTGTCTTATTGGATGCAGATCTAATACCCACTAGGGAAGGACCCATTAGGGTTTGACAGGATCTCTCTATAAATAGGAGGGATTCTGAGCCTCATAGGCTAGAGTCTTTGCTTGCCTTTCCTATTCTCCTCTCCCTCTCCACCTCGGAGGGCTGGAGTTTTTGAGGAGGGTGCTGTAACCCTCTTTGTGTAGATCACCGCTAGAGAGGAGGGCGGCAACCTCCTTCACCCTCTCCTAAGGATCTGCAAGGAAACAGGGATATACGATCTCCCTAGGTAACACAATCTCTATCGCATGAGTTTTGTGTTTTCTTGGATTTTTGCGCTTTTCCAATCTTATACGACGATGAACATCCTTTTGGGAATCGGGGATTTTTGTTTTCTTGTTCTTCCACTGCGCATATGATGTCGCCCCCATGATTTCCCAACAATAGGCTAGAGCCTTTGCTTGCCTCTCCTATTCTCCTTGCCCTCTCCACCTCAGAGCAGACTTGGAGTTTTGAGGAGCGTCATCGCAGCCCTACTGTGTGGATCATCGCTAGAGAGGAGGACGCTTGACCTCCTTCACCCTCTCCTAAGGATATGCAAGGAAACAGGGATATACGATCTCCCTAAGTAACACAATTTGCTCTATACGTAATTTTTCAGTTTCGTAGATTTTGCGCACCAATATTCGTAAAATCTTTGCACGTCGACGAACATCTCTTTGGGAATTGGGGATTTTGTTTTCTTGTTCTTCCACTGCGCATGTGATGCCACCCCTAATGATTTTCCCAACAGGATTAAAACCCAAGAGAGATGGCATACATCGGAAACCAAGAGGGCCACTCTATTACATGTCCACCCATATTCAATGGGACGGACTACACCTATTGGAAGACCCGAATGAGGATCTTCCTTATTTCAATAGATTTTGAACTTTGGAATCTTGTCGAAAATGGATTTTCGAAGTCTTCTCTTCCAATGATTGATTTGAATGAATTGGAGAAGAAGACTTTCGCTCTTAATGCAAAGGCTATGAATGCTTTATTTTGTGTGCTTGATAAAAATGAGTTCAATCGTGTTTCAGTTTGTGAAACCACGTTTGATATTTGGCATACACTCGAAGTGACTCACGAAGGCACAAGTAGAGTGAAAGAGTCAATAATCAATCTTTTGATACATTCTTTTGAACTTTTCTGACTGAAACCGAGCGAGAATATTGGCAACATGTACACTCGTTTCACGGATATCGTCAATGGTCTAAAAGGACTCGGCAAAAGTTTTTCGGATTTTGAGCTCGTAAATAAGATTCTAAGATCCCTTCCTAAGAGTTGGGACCCTAAAGTCACTACTATTCAAGAGGCTAAAGATTTAAACAACTTTCCTCTTGAAGAACTAATCGGGTCATTAATGACCTATGAAATGACTTGCAAGGCTCATGAAGAGCAAGAAGACATCCTTCTAAAGAATAGGAAGGATATGGCACTTAGAACTTTAGATGACTACTTGAGAGAAAACTCAAGTGATGAGGACTGTGACGATGACTTGGCACTTATAACAAGGAAATTCAAAAAATTTATTAAGAGAAATAAATTTAAAAATGACACAAAAAATAAATTTGAACCCAAAAAGGACCAAGTTATTTGCTACGAGTGCAAAAAGCTAGGACACTACAAAAGTGATTGTCCCCAAGCCAAGAAGAGAATATCAAAGAAGAAGGCGCTCAAAGCAACATGGGATGACTCGAGCGCGTCCGAAGAAGAGAAGTCCAACACCGAGCAAGTTGCTCATTATGCCCTGATGGCCATCGGAGAGGAGGTAACAAATTTAATTGACACGGATTTATCATTTGATGAATTATTAAATACCTTCCATGACTTATTTGATGAATGTAAAATAATTAGTAGAAAATATAAATTATAGAAAAATAAGCATGATTGTCTTGTTAGCAATTTTGATAAATTAAAAACTGAATATCATGAAAGTTTAGCTCAATGTGAAAAATACCATGATCTAGAAACTCTCCAAAAGGAGAACTTGCTACTTATGGATGCCTTGAAGAAATTCGAGGTTGGTAGCAAGTCTTTGAACATAATCCTTACAAATAAGGGTCACGTTCCCAAAAGAAGTGGAATCAGATTTGTGAGAAGTCCTCACCAAAATTCAACCGCCTTCATAAAAGGCCCTATCTTACATGTTCAACACCAAAGCAAATGCAACTTTTGTTGCAAACATGGACATAAAACGTATCATTGTCCATTCAAGAAAATTAGTCCGAACAAACTGATTTGGGTTCCTAAAGGAACCATGATAAACTCTATGCAACATAATAAATAATGTAGATCAGTTTTTGAGGAACCCAAAAGTATATAGGTACCTAAAAATTATTCTTTCTTGTAGAGACATTCACCATCACAAGCTAGGAGCAAGAAATGGTACCTTAATAGTGGATGCTCAAGGTATATAACCAGAGATCCATCTCAATTCTCTAAGCTCACTAGCATAGACGAATGCTATGTCATCTTCGGAGACAACAACAAGGGTAAAATCATTGGCAAAAGAACTATAGGTAATAAATCTAACTTCTTTATTGAAGATGTTTTGTTAGTTAATGGTTTAAAACATAACCTCTTAAGTATTAGTCAATTATGTGATAAAAGATATATAGTCAAATTAGAATCTAATGCTTGCATAATTGAAAAACCACCAAACACACATCTATGATTGCATTAAAACAGAATAACATATACACCATTAACATCAATGATTTTTGCAATGAAATATGTTTCTCGATTTTGAATGTGGATGCTTGGCTTTGGCATAGGAGATTTGGTCATGCTAGCACGAAACTAATCACTCAAATATCATCCAAAGAACTTGTACGAGGAATTCCTCATATCAAGTTCATCAAAGATAATGTGTGTGATGCTTGTCCATTAGGAAAACACATTAAGGGTAGTTTCAAATCTAAGAATCAAATAAGCACCTCTAGGCCTTACAATTGATCCATATGGACTTGTTCGGACCAATCTCTATATCAAGCCTAGGAGGTAGCAAATACGCCTTTGTCATTGTAGATGACTAGTAGATATACATGGACTTATTTCTTGAAACACAAAAATGAATACTTTAGATATTTCACCAAGTTTTGTAAACTTGTTCAAATTGAAAAGGGTTTTATGATTTCATCAATTCGAAGTGATCACGGTGGTGAATTTCAAAACCATGATTTCCAAAAAAATTGTAAGTCAAATAGAATTAGGAACCATGTATTGGATCATTAAAGAACATAACATTTGTTTTGGTTACCTTATCCAATAGAATATGATAGAAATATCTAAGCAAGATATGATGCTTCCATATGGTGGTATAATCACTAGAATACTTAAAGCCTATGATGTTCCAATACCACCCAACGAAGAGGTAATACAAGTAGATAGGTTTAGCATAATAAATAAAAATCTACTTCACCAATTGAGATATCTTTATAGAAACGGTAATTGGGTTAGAATGCTTAGAAGAACCGATCTCCCTTAACCTGAACCTGAACTAGAAACACCAATCTTTAGGGGTACTCAATCTCTTTCGATCTGTCCCTTTGAGGAAACACATCCATTTGAGCAAGCTTCTGCATCATCTATCGAAGATATTAGGATTCGAATGGACCGATTTGAACAAAGACAAGATCGGCTTGAACATCAATAAGATCAAATTCTATCTGAGTTGCAGCAAATTCATCGACAATTTGACTCTTTATTTAGGCATTTTAATTTTTCACCTCCTGAATGAGCTTGTATATGTAAATGTGATCACAATTTCTTCTTGTCTTGTTGTAATAATTATGTTGTTGTAAACTCTTTATGCTACACACCTTGATCACAATGCCCCTTGCCTTGATAACTACTAATCCTTGATATGTATTGCTTAATGTATTATTTGGTGAGCATATACAGAGTTAGGAGTATTAATGTAGATTGAACATCGTTTTCGGATTTTCCTTGAATCTCTTTACGCTACTCGTTTTCAAAATTTTCTTGATCACTTAAGTTTCACGTTGAGATTGAATGCTTCTATAACATGCTTACTTTATAAGTTGAAAATCTTGTGCCTTTATTTCCATGATGAGCATGTTCTACTCTCATTGTGATTTGAGAAGATAATTCTTAATCCTTGAGCACTACAAAATTGTGTTCGAATGCATGAAGTTGTTAAGATTATTTTTTGGATTTTTCTGATCAAATCACTTAATTACCATGATGATTTTACACAATTGCAAGCCTAAATTACATGTTGGAAATTATGTGTTTTTAATAAAAAAAATTTCATGATAATAAGCATGTTTTATCTTCATAATTGAATTAAAAAATCTATAGCAAAACCTTGTCCGAATGCATGAAAGTGTTAAATTTCATTTTCGGATCTTCTTGATCCTAACAATCGGATTTTCTCGATACATTATTCTCTTTCGGACTTAATAAACATATGTCATATCGAGTTTTTGAATTCACATCATTGATTTTTGACATATGGAATCGATTAGCAAATGCATCTCTCATAGACTTATTATGTAAAAAATATCTTTCGAGAAATGGATTTGATGATTACTTCTTATATCCTTTCAGAAATAGTTTTACATACAAGGATTTGATTCACCTACATATCTTAATCCTTGCAAAAATGAAGCGTGCTTTAATATCTTATCAATTTTAACTTCATTCGAGTAAGCTCACAAATAGCTTTCCTC